>WBMZ01012944.1:0-66486 GCA_013400975.1 Atrichornis clamosus
GGAGGGGGGCGGGAGGGTGAAACAAAGAAGGAAAAAGAAGACTAAAGCATGAAGAATGTTTCTTAAAAGACTCCCACCCGAGAGGCAAAAAGATACCATGGTATGTACCATGATATAAACAGGGCTTCTTAGATGACCCTCCTTTAATGATACTTTGTCTTCTTAAAAACCTACAGTTGTCTGTTAAGCAGTTTAGCTATCAGATCTAACTCTACCAAGAAGTAAGGCTGATGGAAAAAGGGCAGAAAAAAAGTCTGTCTTCCCATACATCACATCATTAAAAGAAAAAAAACCAAACTTCCCCACAGAATAGATGGTGGGGGTGGGCGGGGGAAAGGTCTTGACCACTTCGCAAGGATGTGTAAGATGCTGGGAAGAGACTCTTTCAGTTCAGAGGCTCTCACCTGGAGCCATCTCCTGTCCATCATTTCTGATGGACATCATCTCTGTCACATCCTGATTGCCACTGATGCCTCCTCTCAGTCATTTTCTGCTAAATATATCAAGCATCACAAGACAGCACAAATAAACTTTTATATGACTAATGCTGTCAGTCTAGAATACTCTACTAAAATTATTGTAAGGACCACCTTTTTTTGTCATCTATTTATGTGTCCAAGCATGTCCCCTACCTCCTCTCACATCTACCACATCTAGAAAAGTGAAGAAAGGGTCATTATGGAGGTGCCTAGGATGCTGAACAGAAGGTACTTCCCAGTTCTTTTAATGGAAATTTCTAAAACCGTATTATCTAAATCCACATCCATTCTAAAATCCTTATTATCACCAGCTTTACCTCTTCCTTAAATCTCCTCCCTGTTCTGCTTTGGCCTTTTTTCAAACACAAGTGTTACTCTACTTGACACAAAGTATTTTCCTTTTGTAGTGCTGAGAAATTAACATGTGGTGGGAAACAAATCCTCAGCACAAGGTCATTAACCCTTATCTGCCTTTCCTGAGGGCATTCTAGCACTGGGAAACACTAAAAAAATGCAGCAGCTATTCTGCAAAGACCCATCAGTGAAACTGCTAGAGGGAAAAGAATTTTCAAAAATAATCACTACTATTTCTCAGACATTTCCAACTCCAAGTGTGTTGAACTACAGCAAAGTAGTAGTAAAATGCTCACAAAACTCTTGCAGCTCCACCCAGTAAGCCAGAACACTAGCACTTTGCAAAAGAATAACATAGAAAAGAAAAAGAAGTTGCATGGGTCAAATATGTGGAAAGTTATATTCTGCATAGAGCTTACTTTTGTTTCCTGCTCATGATTTCCAAAAGTTAACTGCAAAAGTTTCCCTACCTGCTCTTATTACCTGTATTACTGATATCACGGTCCTCCTCATGTCTCTCTCTTGCATGTTATTATTGAAATGAAAGGCTATACCAAAAAACCTCTCCTTGCTGCAAATTACATTTTTAGGAAATATGTATACCAGAAAGTCTTTGCTAAGAGTCTGTTCAACCTGCTTCTGCCTTCTGTGACACTTGGCAAAGGTCACATAGTATTAAAGACCTTAAATTTACTAGTATTTTTTCCCTGGTTACCACTCATGGGCAGACACCTCACAGTTATCAAATCCACCACTTGCTGGATTGCCACTGTAGCTCACTTGGAGGCCACAGTGAAGTCTGAAGACATTCAGTATCATCCTGAACAGCTCTGCCTGTGACGGGGATAATGAGGGGCCCAGAACAAGAAGTGCACTTGGCTTCTCTGACCAACTGTTGAACCTTGTGCTGTAAAGCTGAAATAAAACCCTACCCAGGCACCTGAACAGTTCATCTCTAAAACAGACTGGTAATTGCCTTAATATGGTTACAGGGAAGACAGTAAGATAAAGGCCAAAAAACAGAGATGACGACACAGAAAACAAGTAAATGACTGCTCCACTTTTGTGTTGTATTTCTTAGCTGCAAGGGAAGTTAAAGTTCAACAATTTCAGAGGAAAGTATGTATATGGTTTAACCATCCTCCTCTCTTTCATACCTATACAGCTTGAAAGAAAAGTGTTCTGTTTTTTTTTCCTGAGAGCTATCACCACTTGTACCCCCAAAGATATGCACTAGCAACTAAAAGAGTGACAATGGAAACATCAATGGTTCTATGTATGAAAATATCTTGTAAACACAAGACTGCATGCAGTACAGAGGAACATATATCACATGCTTGACTGAACAGCCACACAAAATCTTGAAACACCAACAAACCAAATTACAAAGTATGGAAAATGCTCAGGAAAAATGAGTGTAATTAACATTTAAGGTTTAATGTGAAACTTCATACACGAAGTAAAATGTGAGTGCCACTGAAAATATGACACTGAGATTAATCCAGATATCAGTACATCGTACTCATGCCAATTCTAGCAAAGAACCGTGTACACATATACATGACATGCATATGTGCTCTAAGCACATCTTGGGTGGCTGTCATAGAAGAAATTTAAAAATATTAGCAGTAATTTTTTTACAATACAAGTATTTTCATTTGAGACATAGAAAATATGCTCCAGTCTTCAAGTTTAAGGCCATATATAAATATATACAAGTATACACGCAGAGTCATATCTTTTTTTATTACAAAGAAATACATATACACATCCACATGTGCAGCCACATGTGCATGCACACACGAACAAACACAAGGAGAGAGAGAATATGTACGTATATCTGGATATATCCATGACATTATTACTGATGTCATAAAAGCATGGAATGATTTTACAGACAAGTTGCAACATAGAGCTATAATGAGTTTCTGAATCACCAATACTCACACATAACAGAGGGCCTGATCATCAGCAGGTGCTGGAGAAGATCTAGAATGTGAAGCATATGATGCAGCATCTTTTTACACCGGCGTTAACAAATATCAATGTCTCATGCTGAATGCGAGAGGCATACTTATGTATGTAAAAGTGTGAGCTGCTTTTTTTTTCCTCCTTTTCCTTTTTTTGTCCCATTCCACCTCCACTTCATCTACATCTAACCCAGAAAACATCTGATCTTTATTATTGTCTATAGCAGTGATTATTAAGAGGCAGGGAAAATGGAATTGCAATCTATCTTATTTCTTGATCAGGAATTCATCTCCCCAGTTTAGTCAGGTGAATTCTAATTTAGCTTTATAATTATCTGACAGATATTATAAGCAGCTGCTACTGAGCACAAAATGCTGGCTATTATAACAGAAATGTAAGAGCTTCTGGCAAGGGAGAGTGAGAAGACAAACAGAATGCATTCTAGTAAGGCCACACATCTGGCTTTCCACCCACAAAGGGGAAAAAAATTAAATACTCAACTCTGAAATTCAGATTGCTGGTTCTTGAGCTATTCAAAACCAAATTTCCTTTAATAGAATTAAACAATGCCTTTAAGTGGCCAGTAAGAACAGCTTTGTATTTTCTCCACAAACACTGTTTGCCACTGAAATACAGCTTTGAAAGTACAATACTTCTGTTTAATCACATTTTGGGGGCACCCTGCTATCCCAAAAAAGCTCAGTCTAAAAGTTAAGGTGCCAATTTTGCAGAAAGGACTAAGAGGAATGATACGTAGATGATCACATCTGAGTGCTAGCATACCCTTATTTTCCAAGGAAGACAACAAAGAGATTCAACTTAAATATTTGAAATGCTGGCCCTTAAATCACAAATGCTGCAAGGTGATGCGCCACATTAGCTCTGAATTGACAAATATGGGCAGGGGGGTGTTGTGTATATCCTTCTCAGCAAACATGAAGAAGTTTCATAACATAAAACTCCTTATCTTCAAATTTCTGATTTGGGACATTACCCACATGTTTATATCATAGTATTTTTCTGGGATCCCGTACTGCTCCTGAAACTTAAAATTAAAGAGAAGTTTGATTATGCAGAATAGTTTTATAGTGAAACTATGTAGTCCCAAAATTACTGTCCTTGCTAGACTCCTTCAGAAGCTACCAAAGGATTTGGTCTTTCAGTTCGTTGAAGTGGAGAAGCTGGCTTTACTTCAACACCTTAATACAGGAATACAACAAAGAACATAAATACAAAACAAAAGACAAAAATCTTGAGTAAGAATATGAATAGCAACTGCTCCTTTTCTGCAAGATGTTTCAGAAACGGGATGCACTTTTCTCTGGAGAATCTGAATGTCCACATCTAAGGCAAGGTTTTAGTATTTTCAACATATCTACAGAAGAATAAGACTACAAAAGAAAACTTGTAGTTATACAGCAAAAAATGCAGCAGGTAATAAGGATAAGCACAAATAATGAACACATCTGTATTTGATCATGTAACTACAGCACTAATGAAAGACTCTTCACAGAAGAATGGTGTTGCAGCATTTATGTATCTAAGCAGATACAATCAACTTCAATCATGACAGTTAAGAGTCACAGTTTGGAAGCCTACGGTAATAACCAACATCACATTTTATCAATATTGACTCGCTTTTATTCATGACAGCATTGACAATAATGTAATTCATTATGTGAGCATATCCCTTTACTTAAATAGGCTTACATTAAATCATAATCCTAAATGCATGACAGCTATGGGGCAGACAATGAAACCTACCACCCATAGTGAAGGTACTTTGCCCCTCTGTTTCCAAAATGCCAGGTCTCTTCCAAGCTAGAATACTTCTCAGAAAGTATGGAATACTCTGCTGTTCATTCTGAACTGAGTTCTCATCAGTTACCTGTAACCACACTGGAACTGGACTGCTGCGTTCAAGGTCACCCTCTCAAATAAGTAGACGCTTCTATTACCAAGAATTCCATTAATCCCATTTGCACATCTGACCCAGCCTATGTTACTACAGGTTAAGCAGAGAAAACAGCCACTAGGGTTTGAAGATGTAAACCCAGCACTGGTGAGTCTACATCTCCATCCACAACTTCAGTAACAACCTCATTTCTAGATGGTGATCATGGGCAAAGTTAACTCCACAATCACATCAGCTAGAAAGAATTGTACTTTAAGGCAGAGTTAAAATTCTGCAAATTGTGTGAACTTGAGAAGAAGAAACTTTTTTATCAAGTGGATTTCTCAAAACTTGTATTAACTATTGGAAGTTTAAAGTACTACTCCCAAGAGCCGATAGTTATGTGCAAGAACAACAGCTCATTTGTATGCACTAATAAAAAATTGGAAGTGAATACACAAAACAAGAATGGTTCTACCGTTTGTCACAGATGTACTGAAATGCTTTATGCATTACTTTTCCACATTAACATCACATGTCATACTTTCTGTCTGGCAGCCAAAACCAAAACCCATTAGAAAGATCAAATGAAATCCCTTATGCAATGGCCAGGACAGTCCACCATAAAGAGCCACAAACATCTTGAGAAAATTATTACTTTCCTCAGAAGAGTCACACTATGAATGCAAAATTCTGACTAATCCCGTTCTTCCAATACAACTACACAGGGCATTAATGATGATGACTACTCATGACAGTAATTTCTGAGAATATCTGAAGCCTTTCACACAAGTGATTTTATCTTTGAAATCCATGGAAATGTAATCTGAAGGTTAATTATTCATCTGAAGCTGAGACTTAAAGATAAATTCATGTGTAATAACAAACAAAATTTGCATTTAAAATACTTGCATAAATAAACAAATTTTGATTTTTAGCTTTCTCCTACCACAATTCATCATCTAGCTTTACCTACTTTATATCTGGTCCAATGAGTGAATGTCGTCTCAGCACAGCCCGGGCTTGTGCATTGGTTAAGTTAGTTGTTGACTCTTCATTAATGGCCAGGATGCAGTCCCCCACACCAATCCGTCCATCACGACTTATTGAGCCTCCATGGATGACACTGCGAACTATCATTCCCAAACCATCTTTATTGGAACTTACTGTCATCCCTATAGTGAAAACACATGAAACAGTTAATGTCTTTGAGCTCCAGCTCTGGGTGCCGAGTTCCAAGAAATGTAACCTGGTGCACAGGGAAGGTAAAAGTCTGTCAGCTGACTAGCCAATATCAGAAAGTCTCTAAATATTGCGCTAACTCTCCCCATTTGAGACAGCAATTACAAATCACAATCACAGTAACGCTACCTTGTCATTTCACACACTCAGTTCAGTATAAAGAAAAATTAAGACAGTGGAAAATTTAAGCAAAAAACAAGAAAGGTAATGAAATTGCTTCAAAACCAGTCAAATTCACCACTGTTCTGATGGTCCACTGAGTTTATGACAATTGTCTTTGGAAAGAAGGTGAAATGATTAAACAAGTAATTAGGAGCTAGGCCCAATACAAATACAAATACACACTTGTTTTCAACAGAATGCCTGAATCAGATCCCACTGAGACGGTGGCTGCCTTCCCACTCTCCTAGGTGGGCCATAGCTTAGGCCCAGAAGAGCATCCTGACTTCTGTGAAAGTCTGCCTATTGCTAATGGATACAGTCCACTATTTGAGTTACATCAGTATCCTACCTGTGGTACAGTAGGACATTAGATCTCAATATTTACACACCCTGTAACTCCGCTTTCTTTTCACTAATGGGAAATGAGATAGATATACTCTTGCCCCTCCTCCCACATGGGGAACCCATAGGGACTGATTTGTGCTGGGCTTCATGTGTCTCTATGACTGTTCTTACACACAAGAGTTGTCACTGTTATTTTCAGGGCAGTTGGTGCTCATGAAACAGACCCTGGTAACAGTTTCAGGAAAAATTGTTCTTCACTAAGGCAGTGGAAATGCAGCTGCAGGAGCAGGACCCTTGAAGCCCAGTCAGTGGATTTCCACTGTCTTAACACTGCCAAACTTGTTATTTTTCTGAAAAGTGGTTTGAAATTCTGAACCTAACCTTGCTATTTAGTTAAGACAATAACAAAAAATGCATTACTGAGGGTAGTGTAGTAGTATTTTAGGAAGACATCAGACACCCACCCACCCTCTTCCCCTGTTTCTATGCTGACATCATAATTACAGATCTGTAAGGCTGATGTCACACTTTGGACACCTGCAGTTTCAGGTTAAAAATGAAAATGCCACTGTCAAGTTGCCGAATGATTTGCACAGGACAATGGCATTTCAGGTCTTCTTCTGAATTTGGGTGCGGTCTTCTTATCTTTTGAAACATCACAGTCAAAATGTTACAGCTCCATCTGTGGCTAGATTTGAAGAGCTGCTGCAAACTAAGGGTGACATCATTTAAAATGAAAAGTGCCAGTTCTCAACTGAAATAATTGATGCAGCTGCAGCTTTCTACATCATTCATAGTTCTTCACTTAGCTCCTTTTTTAAAAATCAAAGTTAAAAGCAATGCAGCCATGTATGTAAATTGGTCACTGTGCCCAGGCTACTTCCCAGGCCAGAGCACACTCAGACTGGAAGAAAAAGACCACAGTCAAAAGCCAGAAGAAAGTGACATTCATATTCATATTTTGTACATATCAAAGACCAGTCTTACTTATCATGCATATAATGTCTGCCAATATGCATCCTGCTCCAGGTTTATATTTTCATGCTGTATTACGCTTGACATGAAATTTGCTTTTTATGTTCACTGCATTTAAAATATTCATACACATAAATGAAAACCTGCTCCATTGAATTAAGAGTTTATTGCTAAGTAAACTTTTTTTTTTTTTACAAAATCCAGATGCCTGGAAATGCACAGTTACCTGCACTTTATACAGCCTGGCAATGAGGCCAGTAAAGGTAGTAAGTTAACTGAGCACCTCATATGAATGAAAGGTAAACCTTATGCCTAGATCAGCCTTTTCTACATCTATTTTGGAGAACCTGATTTTAAACCAGATCAGTTCCCAATCCATTCTGAAGGATGGCTGTATCATGAAGGTGATATGTGGCAGACTGAGTATCCAGTCATTAGCAGACAGTTTATTCCAGGTTACAGTGCCCACTGAAATAGAGCATCACAGCTGTAAAAAACCAACACCCACCTCTGCGCAGCAAGAAAGTCCTGAGTGGGGACTGTTTATAAACATCTGGTTCTGTGGACAGCACATTTGGAAGCATTTGAGGAGTTACTGCTGAGAGCCAGCAGCCACACAAAGTCCTGCCCTACTAACCCCAGAGAGTTTTCAAGGATATGCAGTTGGCTGGAAGAAACAGCACCAGGAACCTAAACCAAAGCAAATGAACACACCAGCCAGGAACAAGAGGGACACATCACTTGCTCTCAACACAAAGCCTTCCCCGCATGGGCTCTGGGAGGGTTCTATTCCTATTCTCCCACACATGCTGCCCAGGGCCACAGCATAGAACAGGACAGGACTAAGAAAAACATTATCATCT
Organism: Atrichornis clamosus; assembly: GCA_013400975.1. Lineage (NCBI taxonomy): Eukaryota > Metazoa > Chordata > Aves > Passeriformes > Menuridae > Atrichornis > Atrichornis clamosus. Next base: position 8,286 of record WBMZ01012944.1, read on the forward strand.
GTTGTGTGTGTTTGCTCCAAACTGTGTCTCTAGTCAGTATGCTCAGGACATTGCAAATTGAAGATACTTAAAACCTCTGAACTTCACTACAAAATTATAATATCACTGAGACAAAAGTATTACCTATTAAATTTATCAATGTTATGGTTTTCAGAAACACTACAGCACTTTGGATACAAGCACAAATTTGTGGTAAGGAAGCAAAAGACTTGTTTAGACCCTTTCGACCAACATTGGGAAGCAAGATCATTTTGTGCTTACAAACATTTTAAAGTCTCATCTGCAGCTCTTTGACCATAGGATTCTTCTACAGCATTCCTAGGCTATATCTTCTTTTTTCACTATATTAATACAGACATTGAAAAACAATGCATTAAAATTGTCCTGTTGACATATAAGAAAAACTAAACTGCTTTATGGGAAAACAAATTCTCAGTGAGACTGGACATCCTACTTTTGTGTTCACAGTGACAGCAAATGGATACAGTGCCATCACACTCAAACAGGGCAGAAGCAGCAAAGAATGACTATCCTGTCCCCAGTAAATGGAAAATATTTAGCTTTTACTAATAAAACAGGAAACATACAAGGAAAACCAAAAGCCATGCTCCTGAAAAGGTTACAAAAAATGTTAGCTAACTTACCTAGGCTTGAATTGCCTTTTGCAATAGTGATAGTCTTCTCATACACATTTTTGACTGAATTTGGGGTTGTGGAACTCCCCTCCAAAGATAGTGGGCATGTCTTTTCCATTAAAAGCAACTGATCCTAACACAAGGGAAAATAACAACAGTTCAGAGTACCAAAAATATGATTAGTCATTGATCTCAATTAGCTCAATCAATTGATCTCAATTAGTCTTACCTTGCACGAAAGCTATGTGCATAATTAAGTTAGATTCCTTACACAGACACTGGAAAAGTCAGTACATTAAAGATCAAACCAACATTGTGATTTCTGTTTCCATTCAGGCAATATACCAAATCTATCACAAAGCATGCTTTTAATTTAGGGACATCAAAATTAGTAGGATGAATTCAAGGGCTTCAGATTCATTAACCACATATGTCTGACAATCTGCCAGTACTAAAGTAATGAATCTTGTAAGAAATTCCAGCTCTTTTAAGCATTTCTTAATAAATCACTGAGCAGAATATGTAAGAAACACTGTGCCACAGTCACAGTGACTGTCATATAACAGAATATTATGTTTGCACACTGTAGCATTACAGGTCAGTTTGTGAGCTGAACTCCACAAGCTTTCAAGAACACTATGATGCAAGACATTCACACCACTCCCCCTTCGCTTCCTAGTTCTGATTCCATCTTGCGCTCATGCCCCTGTGAAGGCTAACAGCAGCTAAGAAACCACCCTTGTCCTGCCCAGTGCGTACACTGTAGTCCAGCACTATCTAATTAATGTTAGGTCTGAGAAGACTTGTATATACCTCTGTATTGCCAGCATCTGAGAAAATACCATCTTGATGCCGTAACATTTAAATCTTGAAGTTTTGATGTGAACCAACACATCTGATGGACATTAGTAATCAAAGAACTATACATGGCTGTTGGCAAGTGACAATTTATGTAGGAAATACTTTGGTCTAATACAGGCTTTCTGTAGTTTTTTAAAATTATTATTTAAAAAAAATAAAAAAAGAGCAAGTAACTTTACTTTTCCATTGGAATCAAGCTGCATGGTAGTCGCAAAGCTTGAATTTAGTGCAATTTCTGATGCTGTCTGAGATCCAATCCATGTTGCTGTGTTTTCACTTTCATTTTGGTTGATATCCGAAACTTCCAGAGTCAGCAGATCTCTTTTAGTAAAATCACTTGCAGTTTCCAGGCTACTGTCCACTACAGAATTTTCATCTCTCAATCTCTGATTCAGAGCCATGTTGTACAGATTCTTCTCAGATACATGGAAATCAGTTGCAGCATTTGAGCATTCTTCCTCAACAGACTGTTCAATATAGGAGACAACGAACAATTACCACTTATTTGTAGTATTCAAAAGCACATTTCATGCTAAAACCTTCAACAGAAACTAATCTCATAGAATTTAAACACGATCAGTAGGCTCAACCTCATGTATAGTTCCCTACAGGCATTCATTCTCCTATCAGTGAACTTGATTTCTTAAGATAATTTCTTCTCTTTATAATACCAGAAATCAGTAAAAATATGTTACCATGGAAGGCCAAATTCTACCCTGGTACTCTTCAATAACTTTCTACTAATTTCAGCAAAAGTAATGTTCACTTACACATTCAAACTAGACATAACTCCAGTAAGTTTTTAAAATTAAAGCATCCAATTGTTTTTGTCAGGTGAAAGAACTTTGCAAGACCAAGGTCTTTACTTTCAACACACTTTGCAAGCAAAGAGGAATTTCACGCAGGTCAGGCAATAAGAATGAAATCTAATAATCCATTTCACTGAACAGAAACATATTTAGATTCTCCTTCCTCATAAAGAGTGACAAGTAAAAAAAACTTGATCAAACCAGCAAAAAATGAGTATGGGGGATTTGAAATGTAACAACAATTACAATTACAGTTAGTACTTATTGGAAATCTATCAATTATGGCTCCAGTACTAGGATTAAGTTCTTTACATATTTGTTTAGACTTTTAAGATTCTGAACCCCTGCCTTTGAAATGTTTCAAGAGATTTCAATAACCACAACATTCTGAAAAAAATTATTTAAATATTCTCTAGCTGAACTTTAAAATAAGTTATTTTAAAAACATGTAGGCCATTAGATATTAGAAAGATAAATCAAGGACTTAGAAGTTGGACTTAGAGGCCCTGTATCAATATTAAGGATTTTTCTCTTAAATGCAACAGAAGCAGTCAAAAACAACTATTTCTATCTGTCTTAGTAGTTATCCACTGGTCCTATTAATTCTTCTGTTACTTTTCCAAGAAGTTGGGGAAACAGGCTTCCCAGGATTTGGGGATATTCTGCAACATTTTGTCTCAAAAGCCTTAGAATTAGTTTTTGTCAACTTTCATGAAGTGCATGCATGCTTGCTTGGTTCGCAGACAAGAATCAAATAAGGTTTACCAGTAAATAAGTGGTTTAAGTAACAGCTGAGAAGATAATTGAGCAAAGTCTAAATACAACTAATCTGCATGATATAATCAATGACATAATTTCCTACCTTTTTGAGAACAGAACACCAGTACTTTAATCCATTTAAATTATTTTGTAACATTTCAAATACAGCTGGGACATCTACTTTTAAGTCTGTTTTTTGTCCATTTCCAGATCAGTGAAAACAAGCATCAGAACATACTCAACATTTACTTCATATGCTAAATATACATATTAAGAGTCGCAGGATATGCTCATTTTTATTTTGTTTCACTTGAAGAAAAGTCAATGCTTTAATATTTTAAGAAAAACAGAATTCAAGAAATTTGTAATTATAGCAACATGTGGTCTCACTAGAGCATTTGCATTACTTTGAGTATGTTCTTCATCACCTATTTTAAATGTGACAGCAAAGTGACGCTCAGACTCTGCCAACTGCCCAGGAGCCAGAAATAACTGAAATACCTCTGCATTCCTCATAGCATCAAATAGTACTGTTTTAAATTTTACTGTATTTCATTTGTTTCACAAGTCTTCATTAATGAACAGGCTTTCCTACTATGTTTGTTTTGTGAACCACAAGTATGTTACTTGATGAGAACTTAACACTCACTTCATACTGGTACATAGCGATGGACACTGAAAAGTCAGGACAAATATTTTTTAAAAACATGTAAACTAATGCCATCTTTAAGTCAATGCTGAAAATAACTTAAGACTTTCTAGAGCCTCAAGGTGATATATAGTGTAAATCCAATCTCTATCTCACAGAATGCTCCTAAGCATGGAAAAGGCATAATCCATTTAAGTAACAATTACAGAGTTAATGCAATCTGTCCCACTGGCACAGCAGAGATACGCTCTTCTGTGGATTAGGAGAAACCATTAGAAGATGAATCTAGCTTTCCAACCAGCGCCGCATAAGAGCTGAACATATTCCAGAAAGGCTATCAGGAATTACTGCAGCTCAGGTATGGCGGAATAGGAACAGCTACTCTATCCAAGACCACAGACTGCAAACTCAGGAAGAAATCCCTACAAAGTGGCTTTCAAAGATGACTGCTAGGAGAATGGAACTGGAAGACTCTGGGTTAGCAAAATAAATCTAAAGACTGAAAAGAAAAAAGAACATGAAAAACGATGGAGAGAAAAAAAACACAATCAGGTCATTACGGGTATGTAACCAGGAAGAAAAAAAACTATGAATTTTTGTAATACCCTTAGATAAATCTTCATTTATTGCTTTAAATAAAAATTATTAGCAATCAGAGTTTTGATATATATAGATTTAATTACAGCATCATTATGAAAATTTCATTCAAAAACACAGAAATATACTAACTATGAAGCATAAAAGCAAAACTTATACTTTTCATACTAAAATACCACTTACTCTTGCTTTTCATACTAAAATACCATAGAACAACACAATCATTTTGTATTATCACTCTCTACTATGCTTTAAATTAATGACAATTACATTTTTCTAGCAGACTGCTCACCACAGGTTTAATACCACAAACATCTCACCATACTTTATCTGACTAAATCATGCTTTATCTAGCAAAAATCCAAGCTTTCAGCCTTCTATCTGCCTTTCTCTTCAATGAACACATCTGTTAAGACAGCACTAAACAAAATTTTAAACTGGTAACAAATAGTGCATTTTGAACCAGGATGACATAAAACATTTATATCTAATAATATAGCCTGTTCACACTTATAATCTAAGTTTGTCATCAACAAAACCATCCTCCTTTTTACCTTTGGATTTGATAATGGAAGAGAGAAGCTGTTGTTCACCTCATTGCTACAGGCACTGTCATGCAGAGCTGTCACTGAATCCTGGAAGATGTCTCTCTGTAGAGAATACTGTGATTCAAAGGTGGACTCATCCGCTAGATCTGCCTCGCCAGAGTCCACCTAACAACAAAAGCAATTCAATCAGCCAAGCTGTTACCATCACACCACATAAGCCTCAAACACATGCACATCAGCCACTACATACTGACTGACACTTTTTTTCATTCCATGTTTTACACTGAAGTTCCAATTGCAGAGTGCAGTAGGAAAATTTTCTGCTTCCAGTAACAATCTGTGTTACTACATCTTCGAAGGTTACAAAGAATATCTGAAGTAAAGCAACAGTCTGAACTACAGTAAGTTGTGGGGCTGAAGCAGGTTCATGCCTATTAATAGAAATTCAAACTGTTGGGAGAATTCTGCTGTACTCCCTGGTGTCAGTATTTTGATTTCTTTAGGTCTTCTTTTTTCTTTTCAATTTTCTTTTACAAAAATTAGAATGGAAAAAATAATGAACTTCACTTAGTGCCACTTGTCAGGAATCTTCCCTTGACTCAACTTCCTAGGATCAGTTATTTTTATACGCTTTTAAAAGAATCACCTGTAAACCTCAGTGCTTTACAGTACCTTTATATGAAAAATTTATTATATGATTTTTTTATAATTTTAAAATTATTTTACTTTTCACAAAAAGATTACTATGGACATTTCTAAATTTCTCCTATTTCTATTACGTGAAAAATAAAACTTTTAAAATAGTTTCAGACATGGACATGGGTAGTATTTTTGCCTTTTTTTTTTTAAATGAAACATAACTTTTTTGCAAGACATATACTTTCAAATACTAGAATAAAATTAAGTTCTAAAAGATCTAATTTATGGTGCTTCATACACTACACTTCAACTATTACTTCATGACCCCTGGCAGAGCTCAAGAACATAGTGTAAGTTAACAAAAATAATCACTGGGTTTAGAGCCATGACCATACCAGAAACTTTGTACAAAGCCGACTAGTGTACCCATCTGCAGCGACGGGACACAATTTGTTTTTCAGCCCCTGCAGTTAATCATATTATGGATTAATTATAGTAACAGCAACAATCTGCAGTGATTCAACGTATTGATTCATTTTCAGGGTAAAAAGGATTATTTTTTTTATTATTTCAAGCCTAAAGACTCAACAGCAAATTCAAAGTGCTCCTTCACTGTAACTTACTCTCAGCTTATATTCTGTTAAAACACATACTCACGTTACCAAAGCTATGCCCTAAAAAAAGTCTTGTGAAAATTCAGGACAGATCTGTATAATCTGAATACAGATATGTATATGAAAAACAGTATCTCATATGTGCACTCTGCAAACATATCTTCAGCTGGGTGACTGCACATTTAATTAGACAACTGACAGAGTTGATTGATAACTTTATTATGTCATATATTTTCATTGCTTTTTCTCACAAGTTTAATTTTTTTAATAGGAACCACAGATGGAAGTAAGATTTTTAAAATAGCTTTAATCTGATCATTTCAACACATCTCTAATTAAAGATTATTTAGGATCTAAAACTCATGCTTCTTCTCAATGCATGGAGTAAGACAAATACTATTATCTAACTAATATAAAAAGGTAAGAAACTGCAGAATTAAAAAACAGGCAGTACTGTTTAAAGGCAAGTTACTAAACCAGTTTGTAATCTGTAAATGTCAAAAGACAGCACACCTACTGGAAACAGTAATGCAGAGATTTTGACCCTGACAGGATCCATTTCAGGTCTTTGTTGGTTTTGGGTTTTTCCCTAATGAACTAGGTGAAGTTCTGGTGTTTAGTAGAAACTGCTTCCCTGCTCAAGTCCCCAGGAAATGAGGGCCTGATAACTCCACAACATCAGACCAAGATCGGTACAAATAACCATAAGAATACACACTTGAAATACATATATATATGTGTGTATACATATGTATACAATATGTAAATATTCTGGGTTTGTTTTGGTTTTTTTTTTTTTTTTTTTTGTGGGAGGAGGGCTTGGGGGATTTGATGCTTTTTTGTAGGGTCCTATTTCTTGTGTCTTTTTAATCTGAGTACTTATTGGTAACTTCTGGGCTATGTAAGGCACTGTGCCCAGGTAAGCCGCATTGTTTGTACAAGTGAACACCTTTTGACCTTGCAAATCTCATAATCACTGACTGATGTTGAAGGCTGAAGAATATTATTAGGAGGAAGTATCTGCAGCTTTCAAAGACAGAGAGCATTCCTTGTAAGGCTGGATTACATGCAAAAAGGGAGCACCAAAAACTTTTCAAGATAGACAAGTGATGTATTTCTGTATACACAGAAAAATAAGCACATGAACATTTCTCTACACAAGGTCAGATTTCCAAAGGGATTCTCAGTGCATACAAGTGGCTAGACATGCACTTTTGAATACATCATCAAAATACCTTTTTTTTCCCCAGCAATTAACACATCCTAGACCAGATTCACAGCTCATGCAAAAAGCCAAAGTCTCTAGATGCCACTTTCTGCTATGCCAGGATCCCTGCCACCTACGGTGAATGAGTAATGCGGAGACAGCAAACACTAAAAAATAAGCATGGACAGCAACAAGGCAACTCCTTTCGTTATAAAATGCAAAGACTGAAGAAATCTTTGGTAACTTGGGCCACTAACCAGAGCCAGCTCAGCATGGAAGAGGGCTTCATCAGCTGGCCCCTCTACCTCAAGTGACTGGGCAGTGTAGGAAAAGCAATCTTCCTTAGCAAAGACATAGCCCTCCTCGGGTGAAAGCTGCAGAAAGAACGAAGCTCTGAGTCAGATGAGTGGCACTGACACAGGAGGTGCAGAGTGCATTCTGGGAGGGGGAGCAGGAGGCTGTTTAGAAAGGTGAATGGATTCCCAATGCAGCAGAGTACATGTCAATCACAGTCACAGTACTGGGAAGATAAAGAAATAACTTTTTTTTTTCAAATCTACCTGAAGTGATTCAGCTTCACACCTCATTTTGCAACTTCAAATAATGAAATATGCCTATCCAGATATACCACAGAGCCCACAACTAAGCTCATTTTCAAGTTCTGCTCTTAATAAAGATATACTAAAACTGTCACCACAGCTGCCAACAGAGGAAGAGTCTGACAGCAGAGGCCTTTACAATCTTGCTAGCCACAGTGCAATCTTATTTGCAGGCAGGAAGACTTCATTCACTCTCTGTGGTTTATGACTGTATCTGTCAGGTGGAACAGCCTCTAGAGGACAAAACATAATTCTACCTATAAACCAACACCTTTTTCCAACATAATTTGATAGTAGGTGCGTTTGTCCAGTACTATAAAAAAAGCAGTGATTATTTACAATGTTTAATTACTTGGCAAGCATAATACGTGAAATCTTGTAGTGCAAACGCCGAATGTTTACAACTTTGGGGAACAGATACAAAATTGTCATGCATTTTCTCTATTAGTGTGACATCTTCTAGAGCATGAAATTTTTGATTGCAATTAAGACAGAGTCTCCAATTAAAAAAATTAATTTAACAGAGCAAGTTAGAAAGTACCCTCTTACAATGAAGAGCAAAGTTTCTGGGAATTTAAAAATCAGCCATTTCCTCCCACTCTCTCCACAAAGACTTACTAAGAATAGAAAGTTGATATCTGCATCCATAAGGATTACAAGATTATCAATTCATGAAAAGCAAAAATGAACCCCTAAAACTGCACTTGGGCTTACTAATATAGAGAAAGGTATCTTCCTTGTATGTATGAATTATGGCATTCTACTGACTTGAATTTAACACATCAGGGACACTAGTTCACTAGCATCCTTACAGATATACTATCTCAGTCACAATAGGTCTCCTTCAACATTTTTTTTCAAATTGTTACAGACTACCTTCTAAAATCAAGCCTGAATTAACCAGTTAGACGTATACAAACTGAAGACTACATACTATTAGATAAACAAAGTGTGTAGTCTAAATACAAAGACTTCATATATACTTGTGAGAGACTGGAATGTTAATGGTTAATGCCTCATATATTGCAAAAGCAGTGGGTGCTTTGCTGACAATGAGAAAGTAACCAGTCAGGTAGAGAGGGGGTGCACACCCACCACAGGAGGCTGCAAGCTGGATTTTGAACCAGGTAAGGGAAGAGGCTGGTAAGAAGCAGATCCTGAGAGGCTGGATAGTGCTTTTTATCATGCCAATGTCCTTATACAAGTGGCTCAGGTGTGAAAACTCTCCTCTGGAGAAGTAGCAGGACATTCACACATAGTCTGGAGGTATTCATGCCTTCTCACAGGCTATAACTGGCTCAATTATGCTGATCTGAGAGGCAGCAATAACATCTTAGAAGGTGTCATAAACCATCAAAGACTCCAGAAGTGCCTCCTGATCCACAGTGTTACATGAAACAGTGTAAAACTCTCCACCCCAGAGGAGGTACATGGGCGTTCCCATCTAGCCTGAGTATACATTAACCCACTGAATTTTGTGTTTCATGGATTTCCCCCATTCCAGATGGATAAAACTGTGACCATCATTTCAAACCATTTCATTGAAATTGCAAGAGTAGTTGGATCCACGGGTTGCTGGATCCATGGGTAGTGACCACCTACCTTTCTACCCTTATCCATTCCTTTTCTTTCTTTTCCCTTATACATATTCTTAAGTACTATTTTTATATTGTTGTATTTCTAACCAAAATGCCTAAATTTTAAAATTTGTCAAGTACCTTTTTCAACCTTAATGTTCTGAAGTTTGCAAGTAAAAGTTTGTTATTGAACCTCTTGAAAATTTTATTGTTTCTCCCATGCACCACCCAGAATAAATCAAACAACCTTCCAGAGTGGACTAGGGCATAACAATACTATGCCTTGCAAAGCAAAGGAATAAGCAAATTCCAAGAAAATCACATAAAAACAACTTTATGTCACCATCACACACATTCAGGAAACCATGCAAAGTGTACAGTGTACAAATTTATGCCTGGCAGCTTTCAGCCCGGAAAGATTCTGCTGGTTGCAAGATGCTTTGCTGTTGTCTCAGCTGCTAGACAGGTGTGCTAAGTCCTGCAATCACTACACCAGTCATATACTTACCCAGGCCACTCCTACATGCAAGGCAACAGTTGGGCCACCCAGCTGTACCCCAAAGCACACAAAATGTATGGAGAAGTCAGGATCAGCATGTACCAGCTTAAATGACATGAAAAGTACCCATTGAATTCCCAAAACCTTACAGGCAATGGTTTGGCAACTCCTATTTTAACTGTTCCTGTTGGGGCTCCTTTCAGTGCTTGAACCGCTTCCTCCAGGCTGCCATTTTCCAAATTGATATTGTTGACAAACATAAGCCGATCTCCAGGAAGAAGTCGGCCATCTTGCTCGGCCACACCCCCAGGAACTAATGAGCGAATCACAATTACAGTGTTTTCTGGATCAACAGGATCCTAATTAAATAAAAAGAAGAAAAATATTTCATTCTTTGTACTCTTTTATGTCTTGAGACACAGATTTTTATCAATGAACTTTTACTAACAGAGTTGGGTTCTTAAGAAGTTGTTGCTCTCCTCCAGATAAACCCTCAGTAGGAGTAAACCCTCGTGTCCATACATTTAGAACTCCACTTATTTTTAACTCTTAAATGTGAAAATTATTACTCCTTTCTAGGTGATACCCCATCATGTATCTCCAGTATAAAATACTACTAATTGCAAAGTGCTGTTCATACATATCAGAAATTCAAATATTTCCTACTGCAATGGCAGTGTTGCAGACTCCATCCTCCCTTACACTCAGTGGTGTGAGGACACAGGTCAGCAGTGAAGACTGGGGCAAATGTAACAGGCACTCTAGTGGAACAATGGACTTATTTTCAATAACTGTTTTATACTTCATGGCACCAGATCTTGTTCAACTGAGAAAGCACTTTTAAGAGGCAAGTTCTTGTGCATGCCTAATTGAACACATAAATGAGAGAGGAACACAGCAATACAGGACTCTAATCAACAAGGCAAAACAAAGCGGTATTTGGTTTTAAAAAAGAAAACTGCTTTTAAGTGACCATCCTCCAATATACTGTTTTTTATTTAAAAAGCTAGCATCAAATACTAATAACAGGAATGTATGTTTCTGCTATAACAATTAGCAAATGTGCGAAACATTTGTGTGATTTTTATTGAACTACATTCACAAGGAACATCATGTTAATACTTCCAACATGCAGTTTACTTGAGTGCATGTACAGAAAAAAAAAAACCCAAAACGTAATCATGTAACAGTTTTACTGATAGCAAATTTAAGAGAAAAGCAAACACCCACAAACCAGCATGCAACTGTAACAAGTTTCCATGTCAAGATGTACATCTGAAAGGATGGACATCATCAAGGCAACATGCAAAAACCAAGGAATTGGGAGACTGCTGAAAGCTGGTGTACAAGAGAAGTGTTGAAGGAGAGAGGGAGGGAGGGAGTGAAGGACACCTTAACACTTGACGGCAGTAAATGCAGTAAAAAGAATGCCATGGAGCAATAAAACACTTCACAAGCGGGAATACAGAATCTAAAGAACTGGAGATAATTCTTGAGCCTGAGCACTGACATCTTCCTCATTATTTTAACAACAAATACTTACACTCTCACTTTAGATGGCACTGCATGACACATTTTTTGAAAAAAAAAAAAAAAAGCCTCTCTTGTCTATGTTATTGTCTTCCTTATAACAAGAAATTATGCAGACTTTTCTACAGGCCTGCCATTGTACAAAACATGAGGAATGTATTAGTATGAACATAATTCTCCTTAACCGTAGTCACTGTTCATTGAAAATTAATTGGAAATCTGATGGAAACAGCAAAATACAAATATAAATCTCACTGTAAATTATTTGTTCACAGTCGTAGGAGAAAGCAAAAATTTCAGTGACTAAGTGAAATTTTTGTACTGCACATCAAAAGGGACAACACAGGACAAAACACAAACATTATAACATCAAAAAAAGGGTAAGTTTCAGAAAGCTGACTAAAGCTGTAAAACTAACATTTGAAAAATATAACAACCAATTTAAGGCACTTCCCACACTTTTGAGTACTATTATCCATAAAGAAAATTCACTCACTAACCACATACATACCCACCATTTTTGTTAATGCTTAGAACAGGCTGAAGTAACAATATGTTTTACTGTGTGCTGACATGGACTTCAAATACTCAGGCTGATCTGTAATGTCTCACTGCAGAGCATCATGAGTAACACATTGAAGAGTAGTCATTGCTTCATAAAACAGACACTTGACTATGCCTTTATCCTTCACAATATTACACTACACTGTTCTTCACCTTATCAGTGCGCAAATGCAAAAGCTAAGGCATAAATTAATTTTAAGGAGTGCCCTAGGGCCATAGATTCCACTTGGAAGTGATCTCCAGATGTAAATACATATATTCCTAGGGATGAGATCCAGCAGAGACCTGGAAAGAGACCAGGTCCTGCAGCACCACAAAACAGCCCAGCAAAAGCCTACATTGACCACGGGGAGAAATTACTTGAGGTCTGATTAAAAATTATCCACTGGAAAACTGGCAACAGGAGGAATATTTGTTCTGGGATCCTGACCAAGTGAAGGCAACACACAGGCAGTGAGCTGTTCATTGGGACACATCAAGAAACATAGCTCAGATATCCAGAAATTCTGAAATCAAACCTAACATGAACGGGGGTGTTTAAGCATGTCCTGGACAGACAGCAGCTAAGCAAGCGATTCCAGAATTGTAGTTCTGGATTTTAGTAAATCCTGCTTTAAGCATCTAAGTCCTTTATTGGATCTTACCCTAAACACCTCACTGCAGGTGCAAAATACGTGGCTAAATGCCTAAATATTCTGGCTATTTCAGTCATTGTCCCTGGGTCACTAGAAGATAGCTTTCTGAAAATCCTAGCATGTAATGGATTATCTGTTTTTCTGAACCAGTATTAACACCATCATTAGAACCTGTAGTCTTAATACAATAAGAGGAATATGTGATACAATTAGTGGAATGCCTACCAGCAGTGGTTAGTTCTATGCTATTGCTTCGTTTCCATTAAGATTTACCCTTAAAATACATACTTAGAACATACTGCAAGATCCAAACAATATAAAGTACCTTGTCCTCTATTCAAAGAAGTGCAGAAGTTACCTGATAGTCCAATATGCTAAATCCAAGCCCCACAGTCCCTTTCTCCAGCTCAATGTGCTGTACTTCTGTTTCCCACATTGCCAAAGATGAGCTTTGCACCTCTTCCATACTCTGACCCTCACTGGCTGTTTCCAAAGCTGTTCCCTCTGTGTCCGAGGAGCCAATGAATCCAAGTTCTATGTGACCCTGAGAAACAGTAAACATCACCAATAAAATGTAAACACTTGTGAATCTGCAGAGACAAAACTTTGTTTACAAAAAACAAGATAAAAACTAAATGATGTATCTCTAAACAGAGAGGAAGTGCAAGCACTCAGCAGATTTAACAAACAAGTCTGATAAACCTAGCACAGAATTCAAATATCCTTTAAAATAGCTACGCTGCAAGTATATGAAACTACCCACTAGAAAAATACTTACAAAATAGAATTTCTGTCAAACAAAACACTTCAAAAAACTTTATTAGTATATGCATTTAAATATACAGGAAATATATGTTATTAAATTGTATGTCTAAAATATACCTTTGTTAAACGTAATCATACTGACAGTAGTCAGAATATTTAATAAAGGTAAAAACAAACACATACATACACAGACTGTTCTTCAGTCTGTTCTTCACTTGGTTTCATAGAAGAGTTTGGGAACTATAAGCTAAATTTGGTGTCTTGCTCAGAACTCAGAATTCACTGTTTCTCTTTTCATACAAATGCTACTGCTTTGAATACTACACCGGAGGTGTTTAGCTCACCAGGCCGCCCAGAGCTTTGCACTGGGCAGTGACAGTAGTGTCTGCACAGCACGAACCCAGAAAGCGAAGTTCAAAACTAGATTAAATACATTCAGATTCTAAAGAACACACAATTCAACTTGACGTACCCCTATATCTCACCTACAGAACAGAGGTACAGTACTTAGAGAGATAGCCATACATCCTAGAATATTTTTGCCTTTGACCAACCAGGACTGACATCTTCTGGCGGCCTAAAAAATGGTTGATAAACATTATTTGCTGTTTCCTATTTGTCTGGCTCCAATGCCTAAAATATTAAAAAGTATTTCTAATCTTGTAGAAGAACTTCATCTCCTTTTTTTCTCAAGGAAACAGTCAATTTCAGTGATTTTTTAAAGACAAAATACCTTTTCTCTGAGCTGGACCTCAGATAGGCTTTGACTCTCTAGTATTTCTGGTTGAGTCATGGGTGGAGCTATGAGACGACAGCACACCATAGTCACCTTAACAGGCAGCTCTTTCAAGATACTGACCACATTCTTGTGGTTTTCTCCAAGCAAAGAGATCTCATTCACCTCAATAAATAGAGAATACACAGCGGTTAATACTACAGAGTCTTTAGAAACACAATAAAGAAAAATGGGCTTAAAAAAAACCCCAACCCCAAACTCTCTAATCACCTCATTTAAAAAAAAGTAAAATAAAACCAACAAAAATCTCCATGTTAATAGATATTGTCAACCCTTAATTTCTACTCAATTTGGTGCTCATCGCCAAGGTAAGTATTCAACCGAATGTATACTCTTATAAATTGCATGACACCACCCTACAAACACCACATACCCTGTAGCTTCATATTTCTTGAAAATTGTAAACTAAATTCACATCTTAATTCTAAGAAAATAATTTAGAAAAGTAATTAGGTGTCTCTTCACTGTATAGGGACAATCCATTACATCTTAATGGTTTTGCTACATATTCTTTTCTGGTGATGGCCTTGGTTTCAGCTGGGGTACAGTTAATTTCTTCTCAGTAGCTGTGCAGTGTTGTGTTTTGAATTCAGTATGAGAATAATGCCAATAACACGCTGATGTTGCTGCTAACTTGTATTCATCCTTAAATATAGAACTTTTTGGTGTCTCATGTTCTGCCAGTGAGAAGGTACAAAAAATAAAAAAAGCTGGAAGGGAGCACAGCTGGGATAGGTGACCCAAACCAGCCAAAGGGATATTTCGCACCCTAGACCATCATCCTCTCAGTAAATAAACTGGGGAGATAACTGGAAGGTGGGCTGATCAGGGCTCGGGGATGGGGTCTGGCATTGGTCAGCAGGCAGTGAACAATTGCTTGAGGGGTTTTTTTTCCTTTTTACTACCAGTATTATTATTATTATTTACTATTATTATTATATTTTTCTCTGTTTCTATTATTACAGTCAGTATCTCAACTCAAAAGTTTTACTTTTGATTCTCCTCCTCATTCCACCAGGATGGGGATGAGTGGGTGAGCAAGTGGCTGTGTGGCGCTTAGTTGCAAAATGAGTTTAAACCATTACAGAGACCTTGGACTGTATTTGAAAAATCAGCTACCAGCTGAGAAATGTATGTAAGCATATCTATTCACATAAATATATGCAAGTAAATATGAAGTGACTACTCAATCACTAACTGGCATTCAGTTAGATATGCTATATTTCAATGGTCACAACCTATGAGAAGAAACTTACTGCTCAAAAACCTTACTGAATGCAGGCTAAGATACAGTAGTACATTTCCTTACTTCCAGCAGTTCATCTCCACTGAACAGCTTGCCACTTCGTCCAACTGGCCCTTCAGGTAAGATAGATCTGATGAAATGATGACCCACTGCAGCTTCAAGGCTTATCCCTAACCCACTGCTTTCACTAAATTTGTTAACCACAGTCACCTAAAATAAGATTAAGAAATGGTTGCATTTGTCATATTTACAGCCACACCTGTTACTTTCTATTAAAATTTACTTATGATGAGGTCAAAATTCTAGATGTGAGAAACCAGAAGTATTGTCATAGGGACAGGTAAAAACTGAATTTCTGATCACATGCCCCTTTGCAGTACACAAGTGGAAACTGCTTATGACAACAGTATCTAATAATACACACTTCTGCAGACACTATATCTGTGGCATACGATTTTGCAGTAACTTCTAAACTCATACTTTTCAACAGTATCTACAGTATACGTTCTAGGCATTATTTACATCATTACATCAAACCATTTATTCAGTATGCAGAATGGGTATGAAGTTTCAAATTCTATCTAATGAAGGGAACTTTGAAGTTCATGTTAACTATTATTTTTTTCTCTAATACACATTTATCCTCTTGAAGCTATGAAATCAGTGAAACAATAGTCATGGGCACAGTAATCTAACAAGTCTGTTATTGTTTTGATAAAATACAGAAAAATACATATCTACATTCAAAATTTATAATTAAAATAATCCTAACATACTAAGGAACATATGTGTAACTTTTATACATGTGTAACTTTTATAACATATACAATACGAACATATTTCTTTCCATATGATGTCAACATAATAGACAGAGAGATTAAAGGGCATTTAACAAAGTAAACAAAATTTACCTACCACTATTTCATAATTCGAACCCATAATCTTCTGCCATTTTATCTTTGTAGCTGCTTCTTCTGTAGTAGTTAGCTGGAAATCTAAAATTTAAATCTAAGATTACTGTGACAAAGAATAAAACAGCTAGTCTATTTCTATAACTGATAAAGTATACGGAATATGCATGATGACACAATCATTCCAATAATGTCAGAACTCCCCTAAGTATGACTAAAACTCAGCATATTTAGATCCACCAAGCTTGGGTTTACCAGAGGAAAAACTCACAAAATAGAATTAAGATTCCAACAATACCTAACTAACTGTGCATTTCAAAAGACATCAAGTTCAGTCAAATATGTTAGTATATGTGACTAGCCTCAGAGTCAAGTCAATTTATTGAAATTTTTCAAGATAATAGGCACAAAGGAAATGAAAAGGTTGCATGCATACCGTGGGCATGTGCTAAATCAGACTACATGTGGGCTGATCAGACAGATTCAGGAGGATGGTCAAAATAATGAAAAATGTGAACTGCATACTGATTTTTCTGGACAGACCCTGCATTTTACAGAGAATGTCCAAAAACACAGTCTGGAGATTTTTTATTTTCAGAACCATGAGAACAACTGTAAAAGATTTTTCTGAAACTGTAAGACCTGGAGGTCAGGGGCAGAACACAAGAAGTCCCACCTCTTTGGTTTTTTTTTTCTTTTGCTAGACTCACGTATGTGCACACATACAATGACATAAAATTCTAATAGCTAAAGAACAGCAATGAACTTGGAAAGGAAGGAAGGGAGAAAAGCAATGAAGCACTGAAAAGTACAGTGACAGGTTAGGTAGCAAACTGTGGCAACTCTTAATCTGATTCAAAGCTTATCTGCAGGTCTGAAAAGCAGAAAGTGCTTTCTTCCTGCACATTTTCCCCCTCATTCACACTGTCTAGGTTCTATGGCAGAAAGCAATACAAAGCAGTATTTAGATACAACAGCCAGCAAATACAGCAGGTTTAACAGAATCCTACATATTCAAGGTTCATGGTCTGGGCTGTACCTACAGTAAATGCCAAAATAAACTCTTCAGATCTGACTGCTCATCACAGGCAAAGACAAGAGTTTTCATTACAAAGTTCTCGAATTCCACTGATTTTAGTAAGAATGCAAAACGACTAAGAGCCTCGGACAGTGTTTTAAGACTAGTCATTGCTCAGAAACATTACTAAATATAAAGCCAGATGTTGCATGGCCTTCAAATAGGACAACACTTTCCCCAAAGCCAAGACAGAGCAGTATCTGAAGGGAAGACATTAAAAAGAAATTCCTTCAGCTATCCAAGAAAATGAGAAAGCATAAGGTATGAAAAGACACATATTACAGAACTTTTCAGTTCCCCCTCTTGCTCTGGAAGCATAAAATGTTACATAATACATCAAGTTATGCCTGAATCTGAAAAACGTATAATCACATAGGACTTCTGAAATGCTGAACAGTGTTCTACAAGCTCAAGAGGGAAGAAAATACCATTAAGAAAATAAGAATTTCTACAAAGAGTATGAGAAAATTCAGATAGTATCAGTGCATCATAACTGACCGAATTTCAAACATTATTAGAGAACATAGATTGAAATTAGTGCAAGTTCAAGAATTTGTGAAAGGGAAGTTAATCAAAGAGGTAGAAGTTCTGGAAGTGTAGCTGAGCAGCAGCAGACCATTGTAAAGATAAGGCATGTTGGAGAATTGAGAGGAAAAAGGCTTTTTCCTAGTCTAGACTAAAAAGAGTAGATATGCAAAACTGGACTAGGAGCGCGCTGAGCAACTAGCTAAAGCAGACTGCTTCATGTGACATCTTTGGCATATAATTATTTTCAGACACATACAGTAGTCATGTTCTTATAGCACTCATGATCAAGAATACATGATTAAATTTATAACTACTTTGACTTTCTAGTTCCATCTCACCTACACAGGCAACACACAGGAAAGACACACAGTGCACAGAAAGACACACAAAACACCTGGTCTTTGTGTACGCACACAGAAGTGCATTTTCACAGAATAAAATATTAAAACTTGAAAACCTGTTTCCTGCTGTTTTGTGTCATCTCCAATATTTACCACACTGCTACTGCATGGCAATGATGGGGATCCCTGTTCTGTTTCACTGTTACCTGAAAAAAAAAAAAAAAAATATATCTTTTCAGCTACTTAGCCGTTTTATACGTTCTAATACTCATCAAGCTCACAGATATGCTTTGGGTCAACAACTCTCTCCTCCAGTGGACTTCAGAATACCTATATTTGGCAAATGGAATGCCGCATGGAGGGCCCAAAAAAACCATCACATTTAAAAGACATTGTCTTCTGTTAATGCTTTGCCTTCTCCAATGAGTTTTCAACGAAAAAAACAAACAGCAAAAAAAACCCAGCACAACTCTCAGTACCTGCGTTTCTATGACTGAAAGAAAATATATCCAAATAAAACATTCTTTAGCATTCTTGCATTAATTTCTTTTTTTTTCCTTTCTCTTTTTCCTTTGTGTAATTCAGAAGGCTGACACTGAAAACAAAAATGCTGCAGGCCTGGAGACCTGCATACCTGACACAATTTTCATATGCAGAAAACCTCTCCTACCACAAAGTTCTGTTATGTATATTGCTGCTTATCAGATGTCTTGAACAACCGTTGCTGGAGAAACAGCATTCTGAACATTTCATCTATACTTCTTGTTAAAGGCGGGAGTGAGAGGATGATATACAGGTAACATGCTAGAGGGTGTTTGAAAATCTTATGCAAGGTGGGGATTAGGCCTCAGTTGAGTATTTGTTACGTACGTTTACTGACATCAGACTGTAACACAAGCAGCAGTTTTGTGCACCCAGCCTCTGCGCAGATATCCTGTGTTCAAACACACTGACTTTCAAGATCTGGCACATATACTTCAATATGTGCAGAGTATATAAGATAAGCTTCACTAATCTCATGACCTCAGCAGCAAAATTAATACTGGTCTTTGGCTTCTGAACATTTTACACGTGTATCGCCCATACCCTATCAGATCAACACTCCATCAGCCTCCAGGTATAGACTACTCCTCTCATACCTGTAGCTTGTAACACACAAGAGTTAAAGGAGCTGCGATTCATTATGCTCATCAAGGAGGGTTTTTCTCTCCTTGCTTTTGTAGCAGCTCTCACTCCAGAGTATGAATAAAAGATTTGCTGCCTTCTTACCATTCAAAGATTTGCAGGATCAAAGTCTTGAAGAAATTCAGCCAGAAGTGCAATGTAGGGCAGAACTTTCAATACTCACTTTGAAAACGTAGCAAATAATACCACTGTGTCTAAAAGATTCATCAAACCATAGTAGACAAAATTCTACCCTCATGTACAGCAGCTCTGCCCAGCAGCTCTGCCATCAGTAAGAGCTAGGCAAAATGAATGTGGCGCATTTTATTTCCAGTTTGCAATTGAGAAGAAAAATGTTTCAAGTCAACTTTATGCCAAAGCCAGTTTTACTTACCTTTGGCTGTGATACTATCCATGGTTTGGAACAGTAAGTCCTTTTCAACAGGAGCATTGAAGTCCTCCTCGGGTGGAATCTGATTTTCCTGCTTAAGACCTCTTCTGATCAAAGTGAGACGAACCATTTGTCCTGTGTGCCGCAAAACATCAACTGCTTGCTGGTTAGTAAAACCCTGAAGATTTGTTCCATCCACCTGCAGGATTAAGTAGCTTTTCAGTTCACCCAGAAGAAAAAAGGTCAGGGCAAAATAAAATTGTGAGCTCTCACCATCTGTTAGCCTAGCAAAAAGCAAGTGGACGGACAAGAACAAGACCTGTACAACTTAATGTAATTGGATATGCCAAGCACTTCCACTGGAGAAGCCCATAGCTAGGTGACAAGCAACACCATAGCAAAGAGGGTAGAAGTGACCATCATGGTGCAGCCAGGCAGTTGTGCTCTGCAAGGTGGCAGAGGATACAACATGTGCCATGCAGGACACATTGTGTAGCCTGCCTACTCAACCACTTCAGCCATCCGTACCTCCAAGGAGAAAACAGTGGGTGAATAAACCAACACAGCCATGGCTAGGAGTGCTGGAGAGAGAAGTGTAAAGAGAGACACATTGATCCACTGTGGTAGAAAAAACTACAGAGTACAGTCACTCTGAGACCAAGTAACCTCAGATACAGGGAAGTCTTACTAATGAACACAATGAAGTTCAATTTCCTAATAAAACACTGTTGCTACCAACCAAATGTTATCACTGGTTCATCATTTTAATATTTTAAGGAATAACATGTTAGCCTCCTCTATTTGGTTATCTCATGAACTCAGGGATTTTTTCTGAAACTCAAAACTTTGGCATTGCTCAATTCCATCCCATTATCCCTAGCACCCACCACATTTCATTCTTCTTCTCCCTGCAAAATGTAATATCCTATTATTTCTCCATCTACCCCACAGTGCCTTAAATTTCTGAAATACTTCTTACAATACTAGGTTCCTTGACTTCCGTATTTGTTTCTGCCCATCCACACAACAGACATACTTCATTATTTTAATTCCTCCTCCATGAAGAATTAATCCCCGTGGACCCATAATCATTTGTTGTCCTTCTCTGAACTTCTCCTACCTCTGGTGCTCTTCTAAATATAAAGTAACTAAAAATCAGCTGAGGTTACTTAATTTTTACCCCATGTTTAAGCAACCCATACCTAAAAAATGTTTATTGTTCTTCTGTCTGAGATCACTCAAATAATTTTCTCCTTCTACATCTGCAGTAGAAGCAGCAAACAAACTTTGGAATAATCAATTTTAGCCATTTCTGTACTCAGCACAGAAATCATTACAAAAAACATATATACTTCCACAAACAAGTATGCAAGCACATTTAGAGAGAGACCATAACCTGTTCTTACTGCTGCCTTCACACAAATGCAAGGACAGATCTATGAAAGACACAAAAATACACTCCCTGCATTCAGGACCTGATTTCCACCACACAACTAACAGCTTATGGATGAAAATATGTACTTCTTTCTCTGAACAACTAAAACTTCAGTGACATACTTTTAAAAATCATTTTGAAAACAGCTGCTCAATTTGAATCAAACTTTGAAATTTCGCACTTACTAACCTCCTACTGATAAAGAGGATACATTATATAATGAAATATCCTCACATACACTACAGATTTTTTAAAGAAATACAAGTTACACGCAGGTAACATAAACAGAAAGCATATGAGGAGATATTCTGCCAGAAAAGGACCCAGCAAAGTACTTAAACAAGTACTATGTAAGCATATCTTTACAATTTAAGAAGAAGCAGTGTTTTGCAGATCTCCCTTCTCCCCATGTTTACTTACAACGATAATTTGATCTCCCACACGGATTCTGCCATCATGTTCAACAGCACTGCCTTTTGTGATGCTTTTCACAAAGATACCAGAAGGTTCTGGGATGAATAAACAGGGAAAATTAATTTAACTGATTTACTAAGAAACAATTTAAATAATGCAACTAATTGCACCAGTCAAAGGGAGGGGAAAAAAAGAAAACACTATCTCTAAAACAATAAAAGAATCATAAAGAAAGCGACGATTTAAGCAAAACATGTATTTTATTATCTTCTTAAGAATGAGCCAGGTAAGTGTCTGCTTGCATTGGAACAGATTTCATTCAAAATCTTAACAATGCCAAATTCACAATTCTTGCTGCAAAACAAGATATAGTCTAACTTACTTTAATCTACATGTTGAAACCAACATCGACAAAAAAATGCATCTCTGACTTTTGTCAGATTTGGACAAAAAATTCATCTTGACTATACTAATCTGGTAATTTCTTAATTTTTTATGTCATTAACAACTGCTTAAGAAAATGCATATTTGAATAGCCAAATCCAGAAATTGTACGCTAACAGGACTACAACTTACATTTGAATCAGCTTTTAACTACAGTTATCAGTATTTGATAAAAAAAGACAGAAAATTTTTAAAAGTCCAACAAAACGACAAAACAAAAACAAAAAATCCCTCATCAAAATAGAAACATTTTAGTTACTAATTGGTTACTACTTTTGAATCAAGAGGGAAAAGTAATATATGGAAAACACCAAGAGAAAAAACATTTTACAAAAAGGAATCCATTTCAGAAAACACATTTGCCTTTGAAACAAGTTTATAGCTCAATAAAGTGAAAATCTGTGGAGTTGCTCTATGTACATTTTCCACAGCTAACATGAAATCGAGAAAAATAGCATCATAAACTGGCATGAAATCAGGCCTGACAGTCACAGGCCTGTAAAGCTGGGATCAAAAATCTTAACAGAATCTACTTTCTCTCAACAAATGTTCCCACTCTGTTAAATGAATATGCCCGATATGAAGATAATCCACTACAAAATGCATTTTTAAAGCTGTCAGAGCCTTTGCAGACCTCAAGCTAACTTTTTACTGAGTATGACAAAAGTTAAGAGGAGGGCTAATGACTCAATTCAACTTAGGGAAAATACGATTACGTATACATTCAAGTATTCAAGTCACATCGCTGACAAGTCTCCTTTTTTTGTTCTTCTTTTTTTTTTCCTTTAAGCTGTTGTTTTGTGCCCAGGTTTTGCATAAATACATGGCTGGTCCTAGCAACTTCCAAGCATTCTTAAATCCTGTAACAGCTGTATGATAACACAATAAGCTGTTATTTGTCATTCATGAAAAATTTAGCCATGGAACTTGTCCAGTAGTTCTACTGCTGCTTCTGTGACAGCAAAGCTGTTTTGTAGCTGTTAAGTCACAAAATTCAGTTGCCTACTTAGTTACTAGGAAAAGAATATTCTCTAACATAGTTACATGCAGAACAGCAATTCCATATTGAAGACTAGTGAAACCTGAACACTGAATGAGTTAAAATATACTCTCAGATCTATCACATGCTCTATGTTTTAATTTGTCTTTTGAAGATTCAACTGGAAGCTGCTAAAGAGTGGACTTGCACAAACTGTGACTGTCTGGTCCTATGGAAGTCCAGGCTTTTGTTAAGCCTACAAATTATGGCTGTAAACTGCCAAAAATGTGGAATGTACCTATCCATACATTTTTCTAACAATATACATGTGGCTACAAGTCAAACCAATAGCTCTTTGAGAAGTTGTATGACACATTCAACAAATATCCCTTCCTAGCAATACTGAATTTGCCAAATCCCCGCTAGGGAGGCCTAACAGAGTTCTGGATCATTTTTCTGAAAAATGTAGTGGAAATTACAGTATAAAAACAAACATGAATATTTTTGCATTTATTTATTTAACTAAACTCATTTATTGTCTGCTGCAGCCCATAGGTGAAGAAACATTTACCATATTCAGAAGTCACTAAGGAATTCTTGATCTGCCAGCAGCATTATATACACTGTTTAAAAATTAATAACAAAAACCTCTTAAAAATTCAGAATGCTAATGTATTGTCTTGTAAAAGCCTTTTAAGAAGGCTAGTTCTAACAAAAAGAGCTCAATCTATTTTAGAATTGTTTTTCAAAAACATGTAAGCAAAAGCTTTAGCCAAAAGTGAAGATAAAAAATGACTTAAAAATACTGAGGTGGAATTTTTTAAAAATCTGATTGCTTTTGTTCTGAACATCCTTATTACAAAAGGAAAACTATTCTTTTTTCTTTAAAAACTTCAACTAGATTTTAGAGGGTCAAGGGTTCTTTTAAGAAATGCTATACCAAAATTAAGTCTTTTATGCACTTACACCATAATATGCAATAGACTGTATAGTAAAGTGCAGGAATCAACAATTACCTGATGTCTTATCTCCAATGTAACCAGCAATAGTTATTCCCAAACCCTGGTTGTTTTTAGTGAGTTCAACATTAAATTTCTCCCCATCTTCACAGCTATCAACAGAAGCATCTGCCTAATAAAAAAAGTGTGATTAGAAAGAAAGCTTTTTTTTCTTTAAAAATCCACCACATTCTTTAATGTCAGTAACATGTAAAATTAGATATAAAAAAGAAAGTATGAAATTTGTTTATGCTCTTATTTGCTCTTCATTAGAGAAACAAGAAATAGGTAACATTCCTCATGGTAAAGTAATGCAGGGAGAGTCATGTCCTCCCCATGCCACTGCTCTGGGATATTACCTCTGAACTATTAAATCATTTGATGGCTAAAATGACTGGTGAAATTGAACACTGAGTGTCTTGTACAGTAAGTTACATATATATGTACATGAATATGTAGCTTTCTGCCTTTCTGGGACCTCCTCAGAACTAGCCTTAGGCTGCTGTGTTATTAATAAGGTGAAAAAAAATTGAAATTGTATTTTGTATTCTATTTGTTTAAATTTCTGTTCAGTAATAACAGCTATCTTTTTAAAACTTGCCAAATTTAAAATATACTAAAAGCTATCACTAGTGAGGCAATTACACTTCTTGCTATTGAAAGGCTTAAAAATTGCGTTTTAGCAAGTAGCAATTATACTTCCAGCTAGCTAAATAGTTACAATCTCACTAATATCTGCTATAACTCTCTGAATTTCAGTAACAATGCATTTTGGGGCTAATTATATACTTCTTATGAATGAAATACATATAAAATATAAATACATATAAAATTTTATTTTAACAGCAGTTTTGTATTAATAGTGGGTTTGTAGTAAAAGAAAAAATAATTTATAAAAACTAATTTCGACTTTGAAAAAGGTTTTTTTAATTTTTCAGCTTTCAGCTGTCTAAAACAGAGAGTTACTAGCCATTTCCATATCTGATATATATCACTCTATGATATATTACATAGACAAGGTTTTCATTTCATTTTTTTATATGGTGTATTGGGTCTGACCAAGAAGAGTTCACCTTTCCCTTCGCAGTCCTCAGAGTGCTGTGCTTTGCACTGGTCGCTGGAAGGGTGTTGATAACACGCCAGTGTTTTGGCTACTGCTGAGCAGCATTGCCCCTCTGACATTCCCTACCCCATCAAGAGGGCTGGGAGTGGGTAAGGTCCTGGGAGGGGCCACAACCAGGCCAGCTGACCCAAATCAACCAAAGGGATATTCCATACCATATGACATCAACTTCGATATAAAAGTCCAGGGGGAGAGGAGGAAGGTGGGGGCATTTGTTGCTCTGAAATGTCTGCCTTCCAGAGGAACCATTACGTGTGCTGAGACCCTGCTTCCCGGGAAGTGTCCGAACATCGCTCGCTGATGGGAAGTAGAGATTAACATCTCTTTCTGCTTGCGCGTGGAAACTCTTGCTTTGTTCTCTTTTTTTTTTGCTATTAGTAATCTGCTTTTATCTCAACCTACGAGTTGTTTTCCATCTTATTCTCTCCCCTACCCCACAGGGAAGGGGAGTGATAGAGCGCCATAGTGGGCACCTGGCACCCAGCCAAGGCCAAACCACTACACATGGGTATCAATATTTATGCATATATTTAAAATGGGATTTTATGAAGTAAAAATCCATCAAGATCCTGCTACACTCTTATGTTATTCTGTCCCTTCTGCATGCCAAACAGCAGCTAATATTTTTTGAAGTGCCAATACAGCAACCAGGCAGACACTAACTAAATCCAGTCTGACCAGGCATATAGGCATGTGCCAAAAAAGACCTCAAGAGAGCTAAGATGCTACTTGCCAAAAGAGAATCTGACTTGAGCTCTTTATCTGAGTAACTCCATCAGAAACCAAAATTAAACATAAGAAAAACAAGTTTCTACTGCATTAACCATCTCTTTGTTTGAAAATATAGGATTATTTTGGGCACAAGTCATGTCACTAAAAAAAACAATCCCATTTCTATAGCCTCAGGAATTTTTACAGGATAGGTATCTACAGATGACATAACAAGAAGTGCCCATTTAGCAAAGTCATTCTGGTCTCAACAATACTTTTAAGGGGGTCATGAGGTCTTCACCCACGCTGTATTTGATAGGAAGAAACTAATGAACCAAGCTGTTTGCATCACCATCTTCACTCCAGACCCATATCAATGAGTCTTGCATGGCTGTTAACAGAGTTCTCCTTCCAAGACTGTGACTTTGTGTAGGCAGAAGCAGTTTAAAAAGAGCCTGCCTCCTGCCAGGAGAGAAATACCAGGAAAGAGGTATTGGAAAGTATGGAAATGGAGAAGAAGGTGGCCAAAAACTCAAATTTGGTCCCTTTTTTGCTTTGAGCTATTTCCTCAGTACTAGAAATCTTATACATCCTGCAGCTGCAAGTACATCTTTAAACAACGCATCATACAACCTCAAAAAGGAAATTACTGAAGAAATATGCACAGATTAAATTTTCAAATTCAGCTTTAGTTTTCAGACTGATGCTTTTCAGGTAAGTAATACTAGGGTTAAATATCAATCCCTTTATCTAAAATGCAGACAGGTTTTACATCTCTGAGTGCTGTCAAGACACAAAAGTACCAAATTTGTGTCTCCTCTTAGATGCTCAGAAGCCTCCAGGATAAGACTAAATTCCAATGTTTGATAGTCACAAAAGAGGCAATGAATATATGTTAGGTTTTCATAGGTATCACTACAATGGACAGAGACAAAATGATGGTATCATCATCATAAATTGTTGCATAACAATCATGCATAAATTGTTAAAGACTTTTTTTCTTCTGAAGTGAACTGTCTCAAATCTACATTGTAACTATGAAGAAAAGGTCTAGAAAAACAACAGGAAAAAGTAAAACAATTCTATCTGGGGGTAGGCTCAAAAACAATGAACTTTTTCTGCTCTCATTAATTTATTCCACATATTCACATTTAAATGTATCTGGTCATAACCATATGTGACAAAACAGTACTGTTTCTGACTCTTATGAAACCTAACTTTGTTACAAACATGCAAATGATCTATTTTGTAGAGGTCATGAGCTGTCAGGTCATGGTAGTATTTACAGCATTTTTTAAGTGGTTGACAGTTGTAGAGGAGTAACAATATAGAATACAATCATCAGGAGGAGAATAAGGGTAGTAGCTGGCTGACTTTGTTTAGAAAACATTTAGTGAATGAGCAATGCCAGGTGATGTAGGAAAGAAGAGGCATCTGTGTGCTCGCTGGTACAGGGAGGAAATTTCTGACGAACAGCTGAAATTATACAGAAAGAAGAAATATTCCTGGAAAGCAAAAGGGCAGGTAGACACAGAAATGATAAATAGTCTAGTAATTCTGTCTGAAGAAAAGACTGCATGGCTTCAGTTGCTCCAAATGTAATAATACACCCTTACAAGCAACTCAGAACAAGTTGTTAATCAGATTGTATTTATGGAAGTCTTAAACCTTAATCCCAAAAGTCTTCAAGCATATCGTTCCTTGCACTGTGGACTCATTACATTTAAATTCTCTCAGACTGTCAGATGAGAACACTGCTACTGTGAAAGAAAATCTAAGGTTTTCAGAACATAAGCACAAAAGACATTCAAATAGGAGTTAAAAAGAAAGGAAGTTTGGAGTAGATATTTGCAATGAGCTACATGTTCACTGTTGCTTACCTGTTTCTCTGATGTGGAGGTGGGTACCGGTGTACCTGGAGGAACTGCTGGTAGAGGTGGCTCCTCAATAGGACCTCTTGCAATTACCAGTTTAACTCTGTTTCCACACTGCCTTAGGACTTGTGCCACCTGCTCACTGCTCATTCCAGCTAGGTCTGTATCACCAATTTTCAAGATGTGATCTCCACTACACAATCTCCCATGCTGGAGGAAAAATAATGCCATTTCTTCCATGTACCATACAATTACAAAAAGACCACATAGCCACTTTTAAGACATATGAATCAGGTGACTTTTTTTGGGTGTCAAGTCAGTATCCTGATAACATGGAGAAGAAAAGGAAGTTGCCTAGCGGCACACTAATTTTACTAGGAATTTTCCCAGAAATATCCAGGAGATAATTTTTCAAGCAGTCACTGAAGCACAGAAAAAAAACAAGTGTTTAGTTATGGTTACTGCTACTGGTATTCAACAGCTGCATGTAGATTGCAGAACTTCAGGTTTCATTTTCAAGCATACTTCTGAAAGACAGCATACAAACATATATCAGCTTTGCACTTCTACTTAAAAACTAGTAGTAGTAGTAACAGGATTAAGCATACCTTCAAAATAAAATTCAGTTCTCTCTTACTGTGATCCAGCTGTCTATAATGCTTTACACTGGTTTACTCTCCTACTGATTTACCTTTAATTAATAAAAAAGCTTCACATGAATTTACGCCATATGATGAGTATTACAGAGACAGGTTTGTAAAAGCAACCTATCTACCTATTCAGAGAAAGATTGCAGCAGTGAATGCTGTCCATGCATCTCCAGGCCCTGTTATCAGGCCACTACTGCTGTTGGAAGACTGACCAGTCTCTGTGCCTACTCACTCCTTGACCATCATTGATGCAACCCTATGTACCTTTCCAATGAACAAGCTTGAAATGAGCTGTGATAACCAGATTTAATTCAAATGAGCCCTTCAGGCAAGAGCAGAGCCTGTGTCTTGAAGCAGACACATGAAGCCACATACCTGCTCCAAGCTTCAGTAAGCTCAGTGGAGAGAAGCAGATGCTCTTAGCTGTTAGGCACAGCAAGTCAATCATTGGACTCCTCTTACCTCTGATTACAACAATATTTCATGAGTACACTCAAGAAAGAATTAAGAGTCTAAATGCATCTGCAAAAAACATGTATAATGTAACAGATTTGAAAATGTGATTTAAAGCCTAATCCAGCTTTAACATTCAAATGCAGAGATTCCTGTACTAAACACACCTTTACTGAGGATAAATTTCACTACTTGCTCTTTCTTTTTTTACCTTTATATGGATAAAAGCTACCACTATTTGGCATGATCATAAAAGTAAAGAGTAACTTCACACCTTACTGAACGGTAACAGTAAGGTGAGTTAAATTTACCTGATCAGCCACCCCTCCTGGGAGGATGGTTTTAACAATCACTCCAGTTGACTTTCCTCCTACTATCCCAAATCCCAGACCTGAGCCATCATTCACCAACTCTATGGTCTCCACATGCTGCCAATGTACCTAAAAGGAATAAATACAAGCTTACAAATGAATAAAAATATAGAATCCCAGAATAGTTCAGGTATGAAAGGACCTTTAGTATTATCAAGTGAAACTATTAACACATGTATCAGAACTTGCAAACTATTTTCTCTTATATCTTGAGTATGTTTCTGGTAATGGAAGCTTGGAGGAAGATGGACATATAAGACCTTTTTAACAATTACTTTTAGGTGTAAGATTACATAATATTTAAGCAATAAATTACTAATTCCATAACAGGTGGAACTCCTTTGGTACAAATCAGACTTAGCTAATGGGTGAGAGGTCAGACCTTTCAAGAACTTGTTGAATTAATTTAAGCAGCAACCTAGGGCTATCCACCTTCGTGTCCCTTTGCAGTCAGTAAATACTGCTGCTAGGAAATCTCACAGGACTGGAAATTAAAATCTTCAGATAAGTTCATGTTCACATCAGCCATGATAACGAAGCACAGGAAAAAGGAAAATCCCAATTCAGTGTTTTTAAGGCTGAAAGGAGCACCAGGTATTGCGAGGTAGGTATTAGCAGAATTACCCCGTGTAATGAACAAAGATTTCTGGGTTGTCTGATGGCAACAGTACTAGAATGAAGTAGCTCTGATGGCAGACTTCATGTTCTGATAGGAACAAAACTGCTCTGAAAGAAAGACAAATGCTAGCTCACTCGTATATGAAGGGTATATGAAGTATACTCGCTCTACTTGAAGGGACAGCTGGAAGCTCATGGTGTTCTTTCTCCTGAAGAGGAACTCTGAAACTTAAAACTTCAGTTGGTATTACACCAGGTATGATCTTGAAATAAACACTTATTTTGGAATAATCAAGGTATCGCAAATCCAAAGCCCTGTGGAACCCGTTCGGAAATCCACAGCCTTAACATAAGCCAATGACGATCAAGCAAAGCCTAAAGGAAAAAGAACAGCTCCTAATACGCTGTGTTTGAAAGCAAAGAGAACACAAGAATTGGGAAAGGCATGTTAAAAAAACAGAAGCAGCTGTGGCATCTTTGAAAGGAACATCTTTTCAAGCAAGGGAAACTGTTCAGAGAATACAGAGGCAATCACACAGAAAAAGAAGCGTACCACAGCAATACTGGAAGAGAGCAGTCCTATGTGCTGGCAAGAAAGGTTAGGTCTGTCAGCTGTACTTCTGCACACAGATAAAAAGAGTAATTCAGACATTCCTTCACTAAAGGTTTTAAACTAATGATTAAAATAAACACTAAAACAGTTCCTTTTTCCAGACTGATTGCTCTTTATACTTCTGGTTATTGATTCTCTTAAAGAAGGGCCACAGATGACTGAACAGCAAAACCTACAGAAACTGAATATATATGAGCAAGATACAAGGAAGAGAAAATGCAGCTAACATCAGCATGTTTCTGAGCTGTGTTGTCTACATCTAGATGTGCAAAAGTTTTCAAAAGAACAGAATTGTAGCAGACATGGTTTTTGGGGGTCCTAAAGTGCATCTCGTTACTTTACTGGAGCCCCCATTCCAACAGACAACAGAGAAACAAACACAAAAGCACCCATCCAGCTGGTGGTACAGGTCAGATTACAACACCTCAGAAAATTCTGTTTACTCAAGCAGAAAGCAGAGAAAAAAAGATCGTGTTTACTGCAACCTCAAAATAAGGCTTCATCAAGTAAGATAAACATGCTGTATTTACACTGGTGGATACAGATGATTTGGCAGATGGGAGGAAGGAATACATCCAAGATGAAGATTCTACCCCCAGCGAGCCTGAATATTTTCTACTCTTTGCACAGGAAAAGATACAACAAAGACAAATAGAAGAAAAACCTCAAGAACTGTGAAAGAATGTACATACAAGCTACAAATAATGTCTCAAAATATATGCGGTAAATACATGCACGCCCAGAACTGAATACACAGATGTTTGGGGTATACTCACCGGATTGGAATGGGCTGAAACTGTACTGGCAGCAGATGGAGACCGAGAAACGACAGGACTGATGAGCTGAGGAAAAGTGCCTCTGGCCACAACTAGCTGGACATTATCTTTTGCTTTCTGCAGAATGCTGATAGCCTGTTGATGTGTAATTGTCTGATCAAGGGCTTGTCCATTAATAGCAAGGATTTGATCTGCTTCTTTCAACTTTCCATCTCTGTCACATAGGTGTAAACAGGGAAGCAGTATGACAAAATAAATAAACAAGAAATATCAAGAAAGCACTGCCACAGAAACTGCAATATTTTGACAATTTTCCAGTATTTTTAATAACCTGGTCTCTATTCCCCCCACTTTTTTAATCCCTCCCTGCAGTTTTGCTGAAAGGAGCTGATGCAGCACCCTGGTGATCCCACCGCCACTCTTCCCTGGCTACTACGCCCTAGCCAGCTTTCTTCTCCCTGCATCCCAATGTGAGACTAAGCATATTAATCTCAGTTGCTCCCAACCACAGCCTGAGAACATATGTTTATCCATTTACTTAGAGCCTCTTGCTTTACAGACCAAGTGCTCCATTTTGTTCAGTGCACCTATCCTGAATATTCATCAAACCATGGAGCAGAACACACTTTCATCAAGACGTTACAGAAACAAATTTTGTTTTGCAGAAAAACAAGGAGAAAAAAAGGAAAAGAAAAAAGAAAAAAAAGAAGGGCAAGGAAAGAAAAAATTGATAAAATAGATCTCTTTCATATGAGGGGAAAAAAACCCTGAAAAAATTAAAAGAACCTCTTCACTTTCTGACAAAGGAACCACCACTGTAAAATTACATAGCGAGTCCTTCCCCAGACCTACTTCAATGGAAGTGTATGAAGTCTACACAGTTGAATTACCCTCTCCTTCTTTCACCACCTCTTTCCATCCCAAAGTGGCAATGCTTTGAAAACAAAGGGCAGCAAGAAAAACAAGGATCCCTATTACACCAGCTTTTGTGACCACCTACATTGTAGAAACCCAGGTAGAGCATTCAGGAAAAAGACTATTTAGCTTCAACCCATACTATTATCTTGTGAATTTGAATTGTTTTTCAAAGTACTCTCCAAGACTTATTACTGCCAGGGCCTTCCTCATTTATAGGCCCTGTAACGGTTGTTGAATGTCTCTTTTCTTGACCGTGAATAGGGTAGGGCCTGATTCAGTAAAGATTGGTCTCAACTCTAAGCAATAAGAGAAGTAAAAGCAAATACCTGTTGAATGGGAAGGAAACAAACAAACAGGAAAAAAACCCCAGAACCAACAAGCAAACACCCAAACCAAAATGAAAACACACAAAAAAAGGAAGTGGAGATATGGAGCATGTCACTTTTTGTTATTGAATTAACTCTGCAGACCATGGTCTTGCCTCTGTCAAACTTACAGTGCTCAGATCACAATCAGAAAATTTCTGCCTAAAGCACAGAGAGAAATAGCACCAACGTGACTCAGCCTCCACACATGACATATAAAGTACACCACAAAATAGCTCTGGCCAGGATCCTGATAAATGACACACCACACCATTCTGCAGTGAGCGAGTGTTTCTGCCATCTACCACTGTGTTTGTGTGCTTCCTTGGGCTGCTTTTACAGTAGAAATCCATTTCTCTCAACATTACTTGTGGAATCCAAGTTTAAGTCTAAAGCATATTTTCAGCAAGCTATTACTACTGCTGAGCTTCCATAACATCAGCTGAGTATCTCTGTGAGCATCTCTGACTTTAGGTCAAGCTTTGCTTGACTTTAAAGCTGGATTTCACACCTGCTCAATGGAACCCTACCTAACAGACGACACTGCTAATTATACCTGACTATTTTACGTCAAATTGTTTTTCAGTGCATTCAAGGATAAAAAGTGGCAAAATATGCATTTCCGCCTTAAAAGACATGGCACAGAACAGCAGCTTCTCCTTTTCTCCTATTTAAAAACCCCAGAGAAATTACATCTGTTGCTGCTAAAAACACAGAACAGTTCATACATTGCTGTATTCCAACATTACATAAATTGTAATGGCAAGTAATTTTACATCTGCAATAATGCTTAGAAAATGAGAGAAGCATGCTCTTGTATGAAACATGCACAAAAATAACAGCAGTAACATAACTAAACTGCAGTGTCATGTTAACACTTTGTATACCAAAATATTCCAGTTGTAATCTTACCTATGTGCCACACTTCCCTCCTGGATTTCTTGCACAAATATTCCTAGCTCACCCCTGTTTTCACTCTTGAGTCCCACAACACTGAAGCCAAGACCACCACTTACAGGTTTAGTAAGGTCAATTGTCTCAACAAGACGACCCTGTTCAGCAGAAGTTAAAAAAAAGGGTACAAATGTTAAAAGGTTAAAAATTAACAAAGGTTAAAAATGTTGACAAGCAGTAATAATGAATGTGATAAACAACTTGGAAATTAATTTCTAATTTGACAGCTATAGCTGGGCAAGACCACATCAGCTAATTACTGAAAGAGAGTTCTTAATTTCTGTTTTTTTGCTATCATACAGAAAATATTTGAGAAATAAAGATTGTTACAGCCCAGAAGAGGAAATCAGGGAACAACAGATAAATATAAGGAGTTCAGGTTTAGTAGTGACTAAAGTAGGATATGCATCTATTTTAGAGGGTACAGGACACTGTACAAGCAAAACCAGAAAAAGAAGATGAATTTGAGAAAGATGAAAAAAGTAGGACTATGTAAAAGGCTCTCCCGAACACTATTAGACTTCTCCTATCTGGCCCTATTACAGATTAAAAAGGAAAATCCTAGAATATATGCCTGGGCATTCCCAGCTTCAGCCCCTGAAGGGACTCATGCACCATTCCTGCCTACTACAGGAAGGTAGTAAGATTCCAGAACACTGCACAGCAAGGCCAAAAAGGAATTTTCCACTTTATTTCCAAGCAAGTCACAGAATTAGCTTTCATTAACAATGCATACAAGAGCATGCTCTGACAAAATATCTCCCTCATGCACAGAGCAGCAGTTCTACAATGAGCATGGAAAAATAATGGCATGCTGGTCTGTGAGACACACACTGGCCAGCTAAGGACCGTAACTCACCAGTGACAACGTCAAAGCTAGTTTTTCAACTGCTTTCTCATTTAGCAATTGTTTCTCAAACTAAAAGGTTACTTTTATTTTACATAGCAAGTGAACTCTGGTTTGTGTAATAACTCAATTGCTTTTAAAATAAACATATCTGTATTTTAATCTTCAGATCATCAGTAATCCATATTTTATAGTTAAAATATGCCAGAATTACCTGGGACATGTTTCTGATCAGCTGCTCAAAGTCATCACTAGAGAACTTTCCATTAATCTGAGGAGTAATGGATCTCATTGATGCTTCTAAAACATTAGCTGGGCTGCCATTCTGCTGAGCCAACAAATATGACTCATTAAGTGGCAAGGAGCCCATATTCACACCATGATGGAGCAGCTGAGGGAATTCACCACTGGAATGTATGGAAGGTGTAATATTTCCCTGTAAAAGATTGACGGCAACACAGATTATTACAGACACAGTAGAAACCTCCTCCTTATATAAGAACATCATCATAAGCCAAGTGATCATGAAAAGTACTTCAAATTCCAATTCGCAATTTTAAACAGATATTTTAAGAAAAAAAAATACCTTTCACGTGCACCCAAAGGCCACAGTGTATGAGTCAGATATCACAAATGTTACAGCAAGTCATAATCAAAAGCTCATTTTCTAAATCGCAGTGGTCATTGCAGAAAATAGCACTGAGTTACCCTTTCTGCTGAAGGCTACCATCCTGAGAGCACTCTTGGTTAAAGGAGTCCCTAGAGAATTAATCACCTGCTCAGGCAAAGCGAGAAAACTAGCCTAAACAAAGAACAGTCTAGTATGAGTAAAACCTACTGATTTTACCCAACGTCAATAGTGAGAGCTCACATAACCACTCTGGTGCAGCTTTTGGAGTGGTTACCTCAAACTAAGTGGGCCAGGCTCAGCAGCTAAGCATGGTAATTACTTCAATCAATATGATTACACCTAAATACATGTAATGTCCCCAATTACATTTAGCACCATTCTAACTGTATTAGTCTCTCTTGGGGGCCTTTTAACATGGTAGAAGCTTCCTGATGTTTCATGTTTCAGGGTGGCAGAAGGGGAAGAGTTATTACTGATATTCTTATAAAACCCAACTGCATGGGGATTCCTCACTTCGAATGGAGTTTGCAGTCATTTTCTAAGATCAGAAAAGGGGAAAGAAGAAAATCTCTGTAATAATGCTAAAAGAAAATTTGAGACCAAAGCTAAAACACCTTTTGCTTTACAAAGAAAGAGCCATGCAGGCAAAAAAAGGACCAAAACAGAATTTTAAGTCACAGAAACTGACAGTAGCTGAGGGTCCACTACTCTAAATTTATTCCATGTTACCACATAGTGTGCAGGCTGCTAACAGAGAGACAGTTTGTGAAACCTCTCTCTGGATAAAAAGCCTATGCCTTTCCTGTATCTAGAGTAGTCCTTTACACACAAATGTGTAGGGAGCAAGTTGCACTAGAAAAATCATGCACAAAAAGCTATGTCAGGCCTCAGTAAATCAAAATTATGACATTTTTAGAATAGTATGCATTACATAAATGGTGTTTACATTATGATACTTTCTCTAGTATACAATAAAAGACTTTCTGTGTGCAAAAGTAGAACTACACATCAAAAATAAATTATTATAGAGTATGACACATTGCCCTCATGAATAGTCTTATATGCCTTATCTGAAATAGTCTTATATGCCTTATCTTATATGTCTTATATGTCGTATCTGACTTATTTTACTACTCAATAGCCCATACAGGACAACTTTCAGTATGTAGAGGAGTTCTGTGCCCATCTTGTACTATGATCTAAAAATATTCTCCTAGTATTACTTAACAGTGGATTGATTGCTTTAGACAGCTCATTGCAACGTTTGCAATGTTCTAAGAGCAGGGTAGCCATGATGGGCATTTTAACTTCCACCTGAACATCTGCCCAGTATCACCATACTCTACTCAAGTTTAAAGGAGTTCTTCAAATAAAATATGACAATATCCTTAGGGATTTATGGTTTTCTCCCTAGTAGAAAACTTGCATATTCTCATGCTAAAATAGAAGCAGTTACAGGACAATTAATTTTTTAATATTATGTTGTGTGCCTTCATTGACCAAATCCTGTTCAAACAATACGTCATCCATTCTCCATACTTTTGTGACCTGGGACATCACTGAAGACATATAAGAATTGACTCACCTCTCCAACTCTTTCTGCCTTTCAAAGCAAAAGACGGAAGTTGTTAATGTTTTTCCAAGACACACAATTAAGTAACAACTCCCATTATTCTGAATACACTGGATGATTTTCATTTGCATGATGGTTAAAATACCACTGAAAAGAAGTGTTGCATACCATATATAGCAGGAAAAGGAAAAAATAACCCTCCAATCCACAGTTGCTTAACTAGAACTTTAAAAGCTTCCCTTCAAAACTTCAGTACAACAGCACAGCGACAACACAGTATGGAACACAGCCACATCAAGAGCAACTGACCGCAACATTTCATTTCTCATCACACCTTTTTTAAACAAACACAGCTACATGTTCAAGGGAGAACGTGCTTAGCACAGGAAGCCAATTTCACATAAAAAGTCATCTGACCTCTGAAACTCCAAGAAAAAACTAAACTCTAAGAAAAAGAAGTTAAAATGTTAACAGAGTAAAGTTTTGTGTACATGTGTCTGCCAAGAACTCGTATTTCACATTTCCTCCTCTAAAACAGACAAGCCTACACTGTAAAAACTACAAAAAATATTTATAATGATGATTATAGCAGTACTTAAGGTAGAAGTTCAGAATTCCTGGATGACTTACAAGTATAAATGTGATGATGACTCTCTTCCCTGTCCCTCCTAACACAGGCATATAGCAAGAAAAAGTAGAGAAGAACTGCTATATATTCCTGCTAACCACAGAAGTATAGGTCATTCCAGGGGGAGCAATAAACCCCCTCGTGCAAATCTTAAAATGAAATATTTTTCATAACTTAAAAATTGCACTATTTGCAGTAATAAAATCACCCTAATTCCATCAAGAAGTAGCTTTATGGCACTGTGATTGTGTAAGTACTGTATGAAGTAATACTACTTTATTTTATAAACTGGCTTACGCTAATTTTCCTTGACTGGCTTTCTCCTTACGGTATGAAACATCTCCAATGTGGACTTAATTTGCATAACATAAAAAGAAAAATTGATAAATACCACTGATTATGATAAAATTTATGCTAGAGTTACACAGATAGACACTAAATATAACCAAGTACATGCAGTTGCTCAAAAAACTTTTTTAACAAAAAAGCAACTACACAAGCCATTTCTTCAGTGTGTCAATGTTTGAAGCAATGTCCTCAACACTGCTACGTCTTAAGGTAGACAAAAACAAATCTTCAGTATTTCCGTGCTCCAGCCATTGAGGAGCGGTCCTGGGATACCCCAAGAAGCACAACACTGACTGCAAGAGCAGTAAAAAGATCAGCTGCAACAGTGATCACATTGGAAGCAACAAAGTGCAAGCCAGAGGCTGTGCAAACCCAACAGC
Organism: Atrichornis clamosus; assembly: GCA_013400975.1. NCBI lineage: Eukaryota > Metazoa > Chordata > Aves > Passeriformes > Menuridae > Atrichornis > Atrichornis clamosus. The sequence goes on from WBMZ01012944.1 coordinate 46,331, forward strand.
AGAGAAGGCCCCCTGGCTCCCAGGAACACACACTGGCATCAGCACCACTCTGCTGGCTGCACTTTATGACTCCATTCTCAGGGCAGATGAATCAGATCCCAAATTAGCATTTCTTAAGAGCACTTCATTTAAAAACACAGAGCAAACAGTGTTGTTGGAAATGGGGTTCAAAACATGAACTAAACATCTCTAGTTGCACAAACCACAGAGTTAAGTGAGTGTTCACAGGCAACATGAAAAGACAGTTTCTCACTTCTTCCCTAAATCATCTCTAGCACTGAAACCTAGCTCTCCCAAGCAACCCCACCATTACACCGTGAAGGAAAAACTGTGGTCAAATTCATAAGTAAAAAAAAAAATAAAATAAAAATCTGAGTAATGCAACCTGACCATTTGAGGAGGATGAGGGGAGGATGAGATGGCCGAGAGAGAGGAAAAAGGAAAGGAATAGAAGCAGGAGAAAATGCTAGCACAGTCTGAACATTTTGTTTACAATACTTCATAAAGAAAATAAAATATTATTGAAAAGTTTAAAACATTACAATCTCTACTTTTCTTCTCTGTCACTTCCTTATCTTCAAACAATGAGACTGCTCTTCAACATGACAAAACAAGCATTCACTGAAGAACAAGGACAGAAAGAGACAGAAAAAAACCTGGTTCCTTCAGTGCTTCCCAAGTCCAAAGACTTGTGAAGTCAGAACAGTAATTCTCAAAGAAACCTCTTTGTTTTCCACTTCAGTTAACTTCACAATGACAGTTTTGCAGTGCAAACAAATCCTGCCTGCTCTTTTTAGAAAAAAAAAAGCAACTTTAAAGCACCTACCAAAAAAAACCAAGGCATCAGATTTGCTGACTTTAGGATCATGCCTCAAGATAAAGCATCATACCACTCAGTCCACACACTGCATAAACAGAAGGCACGGCTTTCACTATCATCTCTCTCTCTACACCTTCCAGACATAGCGCGTCAAGCCAGGAATACATCCTTACCCTCAAATTTATTGATGCCCCTACAGGCCCACAATGAAGTCTCACTGGTTGACCTACTTCTGCTGGGACACTTGCAAGGAATTCATTTGACTTGAAAGTAAACTGTCATTCTGGCTTCTCTGCTCCAATACCCTCTTTCAATCTATACTTTCCTAAAAGATGACCTTCTCCTGAGAATTTTGCAGTAGTCTTATAGCTCTTTAAAAACTCATTAAAACCAGAGGAGCAGTTACACATACAGTCACACTTCATCTTGAGAAGAGTCAAACCCCCATTCAACCATCATTGCAGCTCATACTTAAACATAAAAAAATTAACCATCTTAGTTTCGAGTGGGTAGAGTCTGCAACACTTCATCATTGCACAACAGCACCACTTGTCATCCTGTCTCAAACTCTGACTACATGTGCTTGGGACACAACTTCTCTCCTTCCTCAGTATGGAACAGCTTGGCCAAAAGCCTGGTCAGTAGTAATCATATGCCTTGCAGTTTTCATCAACCTGTAGGTTAAAAGTTTCACAAGCACAGTACACTGCCAGTTATAAAAAGGGTGTCCTTGAAGGGTGTCCTCAAAAGTGAGCCTTTGAAAATGCCAAGAAATACAAATTTTTTTTAACATAACTGCCTATTTCATGCTTGTATTCTTTGTTCTGTTTCAGCATGCTTTGTAAATATTTAAATAACACCAAAAAATTGACAAGCTCATGCTATATTGTAGAGAAAAATGATTCTACAAAGAAAATACAGGATAAAGAGCAAATTTAAGAATGCTGGAAACATATATTTACATGTGTGTTAAGTGTTCATGCAAGCACATAAAAAAGATAATTCACATCCAAACAGCTTCCCTGTCAACTAGACAGGGTATGTACCATGCAACATGCACAGATCACTAAAATTACTTCACAGATAAACCTGCAGGGTCAGGATAGAAGGGAAAATTATTATTTGCTTTTTTAAAAATACATGCCTTAAACTACCCATCCTAGTATCAGCTGCTTCATTTTCTAATTTAGGTAAGTGTATTAAAAGAGATAATCATCCTTTTAATCTCACAGCTAATGTCCAGAAGTGAAAATTTAATTCATCATTTCACCAAACTCCCATTAATGTTTCAGGCACACTTTTATTTCTAACTACATGTTCCCAGGGTCTTCAGCACTTAATTCACACAATTTCTGGATGTCACTGTTAAATTCTCATTTTCAAATAGCAGACCAAACAAACCCTCAGGATAGTTTTTTATCTCTAGATTTTTAAAAATCACTCCAATGTCATCAGGACTCTAAATACTAAACAGACAAAATCCGAAAAACATGGTGATGAATACAGCACTGCAGATATTATATTAATTTATTTCTTGTCTATGCAAAATTGCATCAAGATGACCCACAAGAAGCAATAAAGGACCACATTGTACTCTTCAGCCACACATGAAGATTGTAAGGAATCCTCACCACCACAGTGTTACAATTCATTTAGAGAAAATTTTCTGCGAATTGTGGAAAATAACTTAGGTTCAAAAATTACCCAGTAACGAGATTAAAACGCAGTTATATGTTGGTACCAAAAAATTGATATATTTTATTTAACAGTAAAAGAGAGAGAGACAGGAAGAGAGAAAGAAAGAAATAGAAAAAGAGGTGGTGGTAGGGGAAAGAATGACAGAGATAGAAATATATCACCCTTCCGTGGGTTCCAACGGCGTTCTGTCAGTCCTCTCCATCTGGTCTTCTTGGTCGTGATGGTCCCGCGCACAGAATACAGAATTCAATAGATTCATATATATTTGGGCTAGGTAGGAATGCCCAGGTACCACCCCTGAGGGGAGCAGATTTGACACTGTCTCTTGCAAGACTCAGGATCGGTTGCATCATCCCACACCATGTGCAGTGCTCTGGTGCAAGGCCTCAGGAATGAGTCTGGGAAGTGCTTTGGGGGTCTTTTGATGGATTATAATGCCTCCTCTGCGGTCCCTTCATGTGAATGTCCCATGGATCTGGCTCTCCCGTGGTGGGGGAGGTTTCACTGTTGAGCCAGATTGTGAAACGGAGGATGGGTACTCATTGCCTGTGATCAGAGGTTTCACCATGCACCCAAAACCCTCCTCCTCCTCTCATGTGATGTCACCGGAAGACTTAACCGAGGAAGATTAGGATAAGGTTATTTCTGGCTCAAAAGACTCCTCTTCGTAAAGGTGGAAATGTGACCAAAAGTAGCGGTGAGAAACCTCACTGACTCCGGTTCCCAGTGGTATTATATGTAAACAAATACCATTACCATTAGAGAAGAGGAAGAAGGCAGCTGACTGCACATGCCCAGTCCTCTGGGATACAGGGCTGAAGGGCCCGAAGGGTGGGGCTCCCCTCTTCTACACCAACACAGGAAACCTTGCTGTTGTACCAGCCCTGATAATAAACCTCTTTACACACAAAAACCATGGCCAGCCTCTGGTTAACCTGCACATATCTTTGAATCATACATCCTCCCCCTTTGGTGNTCCTCCCCCTTTGGTGGGGAGGAGGGAGTCTTGTGCAAACCTGGTTTCAGCAGATAAGCGCTATGGGCTACAGTTTCCCCACCCCAAATCCAGGTAGGGATGGTTCTCAGGACAGCTGCTGGGCTTGGTCCTCCCATGGAAGCATTCATCTCCCCCAGCCCAGACCTGAGAATAGTGTCACTTTTATCATATCTTAAGTTAACTCACAGTTCAGGGCCTCAGCCCAGGAGGCCTTTCAGGGTGTATAGTACTATTGGTGTAGTTTTGTTATAGAATTTTGTAAAAGTCCTTTTTAACAATGTTTAAGCCATAAACGACAACATCTCAGTCTCTTACACAGAGTCCATTCAGAGACCAGATGTGGCTCCACACTGACAATAAGGTCCATGTGCAGAGTCTGCTTCCTCCCACTTCAGCAATTCTGCATACCAGACAGAGCTGCCTATCTTACAGAAGACAACAGGAGAAACTAGTTGCAAAGCCAGATACATAGACTAGCCCTAATTCAGTTACTGAACTACTTTCTTTATTCTTCAAATTCTTACTCTGCTGATAAGAAAATTATAGTAACAAATAAGTCAATATAGCCAAGTTGCTGACACTTTCCTTAACCTCACTGAAAACATGCAGAAAAGTAATACTTAACACCCTGAGCAAGCAAAAAGGAGGCAGGAGCTATAGCTTCTCTTTGATCCTTTATTCCTATACCAAGAAAAAAGTAGATCTTCATGTCCTTCTGAAGTCAGCCATTCCACAGCTTCCCTTCTACATCCTCATTTTAGGAGGGTAAGACACATAAGAGCAATAAAAGGCTCCTAGGAAAAAAGTCCTAAGACTGCATAGAAAACATTTGAAGAGCACAGAGAGAAAGCTTTATGTTAACTCCCCACATCGCCATTTCCCTACCCTACTGCAAATTTTAAGTAATGAGCATATACCTAAAATTCACATACACAAAATGTGGACCTCAACAACGCCCAGAAAAGTCAATGGGGTATGTCCATGAACTTTTGGATCAGTTGTTTGGTTTAAGCTATTTGATTTCACTGTTCAATAGACAGAGACACGCACATTTTTGCATCACATTAGCAAGTTTTCCCTTGTACTTGCAAGGCTACTTTTCCTACCTGGTCTCCCAGTTGTTGAACAGAAGTTCGAAGGTTCAGAATATGATTAAAGAGAGGACTCTGCAGCACTGATTTTAATAAACTCAGTTTCTCCTCATTTGCAATGTCACCTCGATCCCGAAGTTTTGCCTGTAAGCGCTCCATGGCCTGAAGGGCCCGATGTGTATCTGTAGCAATAATCATTCCTAGTCAGTAGCAGTCTAGAAACAGCCATAATAAGCTACACAAGGTAACAGGTTTAAATATAACCCTCTTTACTGTTTTAACTACAGAGGACTTGAATGGCTCAGTTCTGAACAAAAATCCCAGCCCAAACATGTCTAATGAAGCAGAAAGTCAGGGGCAGAGCACAAAACAGAAGCCAACAAAAATTGTATTTTTGTCTATCAAGAATTGGGTTACAAAAATGAAACAGCCTTCATTAAAATTCATTACAGGAACTGTGGCTACCACTGTAAATAAATAGTGACATATGCAGTCATAACAGAAAACATTTGTCATTTTCATGCAAACTTTTAATTTAGAAAAAACTAAAACGAAATGAAAAAAAAAATGAAATCAAGACAACAGACTAAAAATTAAATACACTAAACAAATGATTGTACAACTTTTGTTTTCAAATACAAAAACACAAACACAAGTATTTCTAAGCACAGTAGGTAACTTTTCCAAAATCTCTCTCAGCAGCATATACCCATATCCCAAATCTATCATGTACACTTGATTTGGCCACAAAAATATCGTGATATAAATGAAAAAAATTACCAATGGTTTCCAACATGTTTTCTGGTTCTCAGCTTCTATTTCAGCGTTGGTAAGAGCAATTATTTCCCTGAAAAATAACAGAAAGGGGAAGAGGTCACATTTATAGAAATACTAAACTCTGAAGAAGAAATAAGCTTGACTTTTGAAAACAAGAAACAGCAAAATAATAACCCATAAAAAATATTTCTCCATGGATATATTAAAATAACCTCAAAGGTGACCATATTCTGACTCACTTTGGTGCTTAAAACCTTTCCGAAAATTGCTTTAGGAATATACTTTGTAATATTTTTGCATTTCCATAACAAAGCTGCTTTCTGCATAGTGTTGCACCATATGCCCTGCACTGCTTTAATCAGACTGCAATGAATCATAACTGCCATTGGTATTTTGCAGTTTCATTGCTCTCCTTTTCAGTGATTCACAAAAGACATTCCCTGCAGGATCAGTTTTCAAGCTCTGTGCTGACAATGTCAAGTGCATGAGCCACAGCATATTTTTTACAGTCACCTTTTGTAAAGAAAAGTCATATAAATCACAAAGTCTTCATGCTACAGACTTGCAGGACTCTCACATTAGAACATCCACTAATTAATACCTATTAGAATTAAGACTTGGATCTGGATGATGGATGAGTTTTCATTAGCATGGGTTTCCAGGAAGGAAATTCTACAGAGAGGAAGAAATTATGAAATTGCTTTGCTTATTCTTTTTTGTTGCTTTTTGGGGTTGTTTGAGGCTTTTTTTCAAATGTATGCCTGCAATTGCTCAAAAATTTACAGTTATGTTTGACACAGATGAATGGTTGAGGACAAGTGAAGATTTCAATATCATTGCAGGTATATGAACTGTTGATCTTTCACAATGGTGCTTTTGTTTTCTTCATAGTAGGGTAACACTTCATTACAGCATCCCAATTTGAATCCGGAGAGCTTAAAAACATGTGGAGCTGTGATCTCTAAGCACTCAGAAAATGTGATTTCTTTCTTAAAACTTTGGAGAAAAAGAGGAAAAAGAATGATGTCAACAGATCACTAGTTAACATAGCCTAACAGAAGCGTTAGTTATAGAACCTCATCATTTTGTCAAACTTATACTATTTGCAGTTTGTGAAGAAAAAGCAAACCAAATGGGTTTAAAATGGTTTCAAGTTCCATCAATAAGATTTCCCTAGTTTCAATATGTCTGAAGTTTTGTATCAGTTTTATTCACAGAATCACAGAATGGATTGGGTTGGAAAGAACCTTAAAGATAATCTAGTTCCAACCCCATGAGCAGAGAACTTTGCACTAGACCAAGTTACTCAGAGCCCCATCCAGCCCACTCCAGGCATGGGGAGTCCACAACCTCTATGAAGGTTACATGTGAATTTGACAATATATTGATATAGAATCACTGATCATCTTTTAAAGGACAATGTACAACATTCAAACCTCTTAAACCTGACTTTATCAAAGTAATCTTACTCCATGATCCAAATTATGCCTGTAAATAAAAATAAGCCTTTATAAATTTGCTTTCTCATTTGGCAAGGAAAATCCCAGCACATGATTACCATATCTGAAAAACAACCCAAATATTTTGTGTTTTCACTCTGCCACTCTACAGAACAGGACAAAATGAAGTCTATTTTACATGGGAAGGGCTAGCTGAGATTATTTAAACATTATGAAGGAAGCTGGTTTTCCCAAGCCTTAATCATCCATAGCTTTTGTTTCTAGATCAACAAACTACTATCACTTGTATTCAAAGCCCCTATTTACAAAAAGAGGCATTTATGTCATGTCTGTAGGTGCTTTCCTCACTGTCAATGCCAACCAAAGCAGTTCTTTCCTGCTTCACTGTGGAAGTTCTTTCTCAATAGCTACTCTTGGGTCTGTGTAATGGATACAAGCAGAGAACTGTGCAAAAAATTAGATATTAAGTATTCTTCAGTCATTTCAGTGCCATTATCCTGTTATTACAGCACTATATGCACAAGCACACAGCATCATATGTTCAACAGATGAAACTACTCAGGAAACACATAGGGTTATTTTCTTCTGCTTTAGCTCCACAAGAACACCAAGAAATGCAGCTATAAAATGTCCCTACCCTTTGGAGTAGCTGGATATTGCTTTATGTTATGACTCAATCTGCCTAAAATCTCTTTCTTCTTGTGCTGCAAAAGGCATGTTTTACAAGTGACAGCAGCCAGGGTCACCACTGTGTTCATGCAATCCTGAAGGTATGAACTCTAACAACTTACAGTGGAAGATTCTAAAAGAAGACACAAGTACTAAACATAGTCTACAGGCTGAGTTTATGCTATCCAATTTGCAATGAAAAGAAGTCCTTAGCTCTGCTAAGACACTCATTACATACCTTCTATTTACCTCATGCTTTAGAGAGAGGAATGAATACTGCTCCAGTGCACTGCTAGCATCAGCAAATTAATTTATAACTCTAAGTTTAATTCTCCTTATTTATGTTTATATGAGCAGGGAACCCCTTCCCAGCTGGGTTTTGTCGACTGCAGCAATAAGTGTGAGCAAGATCAGAAGTGTCCTCAGGATGTTTTCCCTCAGACACTCCTTTGAGGCAGACACAAAGCATTGAGGCACATCAGTGTATGCTTCTATGTGTTGCAGACCAAGAAGACCCGTTTGCTCTGCTTGCACCCTGAAATGGCTCAAAGCTACGACTGCTCCTGCTGTGCCACATCCATGTTAACAAGTGGGATCTGTCAGCACTAACTTAGTGGCACATTAGCATAGTGGAAATACTGGAGAAGCAACCATACATCTGTCCAAAATGTACTACAGAGATGTATCTGCAAGCACCGCCACTCACTACAGGACATCCTGGCCTTTAAACCAGCTTACTTCTAGATACTTTAGCAATAACGTCCTAGTGAAACGTAGAGTGGCATACATGATTACTTGTTGAAAGGCATAAGTCTGCTATAGTAAATATTTTTATAATGGCATCACAGATTACTAGATGCACAATGGGAAGCTGAGTTCTGATTTTCTCATTTTGCAACCTCCTGGCAGGCTGCATCACAGGAACCTGAAGCTAAAACCAGCCCTTCTATACATGATACAGTACTGCTCATGCCTCAAAGAGCTTACCAGCTTAGCTCAAATTAGATTTAACTATTTTTGTATTTCAGTGCTAAAGTTCATTAATCTCTTCACAGTAATAAGAACACAGACTGAGTTAAGACATTTTTATTGGCAAATAGAAGAAATACAGTTAAGTAAACAGCAAGTTAAATTTACTTTCAAGTTTTAAAGACACAGCTGAAAGCTGTGACGTAAAAAAAAAGACCAAACAAACAAAACAAAAGAAGAAAAAAAAACCACCAAAAAAATCTGATCATCTTCTCTTTTTCCTTCTGCTTTATAACAGTAGAATAGAAAGCATAAGCAACTTTACACAGGTACATAATGTCAAACATGCCATATTCTAAGAACAAATGAAAGTTAAAGATGATCCCTTTCAAACTTGCACTTCAGAAATTTTATTCTTTCCATGCTAACAAACAAAAATGTGTTATATATACATTTCTCCACTGTCTATGCTACCCTTCTTTGGTAACACTGGTCGCCAGAAAACAGCTGGCACGTTGCAGCTCTGGTTTCTTTCTGTCCTCTTTTGAAACACTAAAATACACAAGTGGCAGAATTTTTTTTTAAATCTGAAATTTATTTCATCACCTCCTTTCCACTGAAATCACACAAGGCATTAGCTAAACAGAGAAAAGATTTATGAAAAGAGAAAGATGACCCATTTCCATTAATTATCCTTTCACACCTGATCACTTAGTTTATACAAGGAAACCTACTCTCTTTCATTGACAGATCCCCCTTCTACTATTTCAGATAATACCCAGGAAACTAATGCATATAGTACTGGATTAGCAAACATGCAGTGCCAAAGATAGAAAACACAGTAATAGGCTTTGCACTGTAGCTCCTGCATTACTTGAAGTGCTCTGAGGATACAGAGAAAATGTCTATCTTAAGAGTGATCTTTAGGCCCTAACTTTGGCTCAGAATTGCATGAGATTAAAATTAAATCTATTTTAATTAAGCAGCAAGGTAACCACAACATGCATTTTATAGCTGCTAAAAAGAGTATTTTGCAACTTCTAAGATAAATTTCAACATTTGGGCTTAAATTTGTCGGGACTAGAGATATGTTCTAGTACTTGATTGTTATCCCATGTTGTTTCCCTCCCCAGTTTTCTGGCTATCACTCAAATAGGCATATTGTGTTAGCACTGCATGGTGCAGGAATAGAAACCAAACCCTTCAGGAAGTGGGAGATACTACTTACTGCTAAACTTTCCACTCTGCCTGCATATTCTAACAGTTCTTCCATTTTCCCCAGTTACTTCCTGAACGTTGGCTACTAGTCCTAGGAGGAAAACCAAGGTGGATCCCCAGACTCCCTAGGAGTAGTCTCGTCAAAAAAACAAAAAGGTAGCAGAAACTATTCAGTAAACTGAAAGTAAATGGAAAGATCTCATGGTTTTCTGTGTATTTTTTTGCTATGTATTTTTCAACTGTCACAAAGGCAATTTTGCTGTTGCATACAGTACTTTCTTAAGCACACAGAGAAAGGGTGTGAAAATAAACGCAAGAGAGCAATGACCAACAGGGCAAAGAGAATAAACAAAATGGGGACAGGAAGAAGGATGGGGGAAAAGGAGTAGCCTACCATTTTATTGACAGGACGCAAGCCTGACAAATTAAATCAACCACTTGGTTTCATCAGCCAAGAGACCCTAGACTGAGAGCTCCTGGGTGACAAAAGAGAGAACTGATTCAAATTTAGGAGATAATACAAGCAAAATTAATGTGCACTGTTCCACAAGGAACAAAGGATATTTCCACTGACTACCTAGAATGTAACAGGCAAGCAAGAGAAGCCCAACATTTATATTTAAAAGCTATGCTAATGAAAATTGTTTTGAAACATTCAAAGCAGAAAAAAAATGGAGTATCGCATAGCCTATATTAAGACTCTAAGCAGTTTGAAAAGACATTACTAGCCTCTTGAAATTTAGCAAAATGCTGAATTCTTCAAAAATACGTAGAGATGTAGTGGCTCTGTATGTTGAAGAAAAGTTCTGTGATAGAGATGAACAGAACCATGTACTTTGAAGCAACTATGAAAACAGAATTTTGAACATTCAACTATTTTTAACCTTCTGTACACATCACACTAATGTATTAAGGAAACTTTAAATGCTTTTCCATGAACTAGCAATCTGTTCACTGTGTATAATTAATAACGTTCTGTAACACTCTAAGAAGCCCTACATCAGCATAATATACAATATCCATGTTAACTGACTAATAATTGCAACTGGGAAATAGGCTGAAACTATTCATAATGCTTTCACTTACTGATAAATGTGTGTGATATGGTGTATTCAAAAGTGATTTCTGAAGAGGATTACAAAACCAACAACATCGTAGGGCAAGTGCTTCTGGTGGGGTTTGGGGTTCGGGGTTTTTTTGGATATTGAAGCAAACAGATCATCTTTCACAAAAAAGTATATTCTTCAGTAAATATCTTAAATTAAGACCAATTGGAATCCTTCTACATTAGCTTCAGCAACTGAAAAGCAACTTTTTAGTACATGCAGAGTATATGGGACACTACATATACTGAATTAATGAAACAGGCATGCTCGATATTGCCTTTTTATGTTTTCAGCATTTTTAATACCCCATTTATTAAATTCAGTTAAATCTGATGAAGCATAGTTTCTACAGCAGTTGCTCCTCAATGGATACTGAATCCTTCAGAGGTGACAAGAGCGTACGGAAATGAATAAACACAAAGCCCCTCTGAATAGCGGCAGTAAGCATCAACAAAGAGTCATCATTTTCCCTGCAAACTGAAAATGCAAATTTGTATATTGTGACAATAACAAGTTATACAGAAAATCATAACACCATGTAACAACATCACTGTAGAATGGATCTCAGACGCAAGGACGGTCTGAGAAGTGTACAAAAGAAATACTTTAATATTATCTGAGCAAAAATAGCACATTTTTGTATTGACTTTTCGGGAATGCCAGTGGTTAAAAAAAGCTGTCCTTATCAATGATGATAAAGTATCTTGTCAACATGGCATTGTATTGGCTTAAACTGCTTCACCACGATACTCAAATGTAAAGCCAATTAGAAAATTTAATGGACGAACTTCACAGAATATTAAACTTTCTTACATGAAACATGGAGCAGAGATTTAAAAGGTCTTTAAAATAGTTCTCAATACACTAATTAAAAGTTCTACTTGTTAAAACAGAATCATCCACAGTGATCTGCATGACTGAGAAGCTGTATGGCATTCCCCTCCGAAGACTTCTGAAGAATTTTAAGACACAAGGCTAGGTGGAATAAAAAGATCATCCATTAGTATGCAAGTAGTGCTAGGTAGTGCAGTTCTCTTTTCCCTAGTGCTGATATTCATCTAACTTTCCTAGGGCACTTTTGGGTGAAGAGTGGAGTGGGGGCGGGGCGGGGCAATGTATCTAGTTCCCGGTGAAAAAGCTTCTTCAAAGCACTAAGGAAACCATTAGATACAACAGAGCTAATCAGTACATGTCACACATGCATGTTACTGTTAACAAGAAAGGAGAGATTAAAATACGCATACTAAAAATGGATAACAATTTTAAGAAACGTTTATGCTCTCTGTCTTAAAAAACGTTGTTTGTTAAGGTGTGTATGTCCTTAAATATCCTCTGTCTGCGTTTTTCTCTTGTAGTGTTGCAATTACTTTCAATTTCCACAGAAGCATCAAGTAACACTCCCAAAAACTATTTTACCACTTTTTCGTTTCCCAGTTTAGATTATTCCCTGCAAGGAGTTGCTGTTATCTTGCAAAAAGGCAGTGGTGATAAGGAAACCATAGGGCATTATACAATAGAACTTACACAACTGCAGAATACAGACCCTTAGTGCTTGATTTCAGTAAATCACTGCTCTGCTTCGGCTACAGACTCCTGATACCCTTTCTGGTACCAAAGCCAATAAGGACATTTTCTATTAAACAGTTTATAGTATAAAAATCTTCTGCACATGTTAAGAAGCAAAAACATACCTGGACGAGGCAGTGTTTATAAAAGCAAAAGACAAGGAAGAGGAAACAAAAATAAAAGCACAACATTTTTCAGCCGAATGGTAAATCAAAGCTGTTAAATGCTACATGAATTTCAAAAGATCGGCTTTGTGAGTTTTTCACTCTTTCTTTCTACTACTCTTTCCAGTAACATAGGGAGGTGCTGGCAGCAAAGAGGGATACCACACCAGAAATGAACTATCCCTTTTCTCTGAGCACCCAGACTCATCAAAGAGCACAACTGCGGGCGGTCCGTCGCTCTCCGCTTCCAGTCTGCCAAACCCGTTACGTTTAAACACGTACCCGGGGAGCTGTTGGAGAGGTACAGCGAGGTGAGACTTGCGGGAAGCGCCGACACCAGCACGGCAACAGGTACCGGTCCCGAGGAGCCGCTTCCGCCACCCCACCTGGAGCCCGAGGACACGGCACACGTCGCCCCGGCCTCCGGTCCGGCTCTAGCTCCGAGCGAGTGTCAACGCCCACGAACCAAGTGCCAGCCGAGGCCGAGGGCGGCCGCACGGTCTGTGACAGCGACGACAGAAGATGAGAACTCTTTCCGGCAGGAAACACCCGCGGGGGTTAAAAACCGAGTGAGTGAACGCTCCCTGCAGGTATCGGGGAGGTTCCGCTTTTCTTTACGTAAGGACGATGCTCCTCCAGGCCGCCCGAGCCCGCGGACTGCCCGCCCGCAGCAGGCCGGAGCCCCGGCCCAGCCTGGCCCCCAGCGCCGCTCCGGCTGCCCGCTGTCGGCTTGATGGGGGTAGAAAGGGGCATGTGCCGGGACACAGCAACAGGCTCAGCTCCCCCACCGAGGCTTTATGGCCTCTGTCCTCCTCCAGCCCCCCCCCGGCAAAACCCGCCGGATCAAATGAACAATAACAAAACTCCAGAGACAAACGCATTTTAAAAGGCCGCTCAAACTCTAGCGACGCGGCGGGCCGTCCCCGCCCTCCCTGGCCCGCAATCCCGCAAAACGACGCGGGCGGGGTCGCGCCGCTTCCCGCCGCCCTGCCCGGCGCCCCGCTTACCCCAGCGGCTCGGCGGGCCCCGCCGTCTGGCCCCGCTCTCCCCCCTTCCAACCCCCGAGTAGCGGCGCCCAGCGCGCCGCGGGGCAGAGCGCTCAGGCACGCCCCGGCGGCCTGAAACCTAATCCTGCCCCGCCGCCTCCCAGGCCTGGCGCAGCACCCCCCGCCAGCAGGTCTCACCGGAGCGGGCTGGCGTGACCGCCCGCAGCGACGGTGGGCGGGGATATTCAGAGGAGAGCGGCGCGCGATCTAGGGCTGTCTGGCCGTGTGCCTCCCGGCTTGTCGCGTCGCGGCCCTTGCCGCAAAGTTTGTCTCCCTGCGGCTGCTGGAGCACACGCCTTGCTGATATAACACCGAGCAGCTGGGCCGCCCTGATATACTTCCGCGGTTCGCCTGTGAAGTGGAGGCGGCGGCAGGCTCGCCTCTGCCTCTCTTCGGTGGTGCTGTGTCGCCTGCGGCCGGGCCTGGCCGCGCTTGCTGCCAGCCCAGCCACCGGCTCTACGTCTTCTGTTGCAACAAGATTAGCTTGTCCAGGAATGGAGGAAAATGGGAAATGTTTGGAAATGTTTAAAAAAAAAAAAAAGCAAAGATCAACAAACATCACATGATGAAGTTAGACAAAATGTTTTATGAGATCATAGAGATAGTGAAGAGATGACTTTTCCCTCAATGCAGCAGCTGGTTATTGTGTTAACCAAAAGTAAAGAAGATGCTGTGTGCCTTTAACATCTATATGTCTAAGAAAAAAGCACGTAATGCAGAGGTGTTCATAGTAACCACAAACCCTCCCCCCCAAATCTAAGTTCAGCTAAAATTAGAATCATTTTGCTAACTGTTAACTTTACTTCTCCTGGCAAATGTCATCAGGGTCACAGTCTCCTCTTTTCCTTTATGTAAGATAATTTTTTGGTGTAGATGCTCTCAGACAGCTCAATTAAGGTAAACCCTCTGTAGGGAGAGATGTACCCCGGCTGTTCTGCTGGGCATGTTGACTTTGGCTCTGCAGAGTCTCTATGTCCTTTTTATCTGCTTGCCTTCTAGCTTGGTTTGGTTCTCTTTCCAAATAGTTTTTAACCTTAAGTGTCATCATATTCTAGTGATAGTGTTTTGGGAAATTTTTTTTATCACACAACCATTTTAAAGAAACTTAATGTTTTGAAGATAGAATGGAATACTGCACTATCTATTTTCAAGAATATCAATAAATGCAATCTCAGTACAAATACTTCCATTAGCAGGGCACTTAACATGTAAACTTCAAGAAACACAGGTCTTAGTACATCACATAATTTTGTTGGGGGGTTTTTATTTGGAAGATTAAATTCTAAAAAAAAAGTTGAATCACCAAACAATATTTTTCTTTTTTATTACAGCTGGTGGATTGAAGAACTCCAAATGATTAGTATCTTTTTCTCTGCAGAATACTAAAATATATATGTAATTATACCATTTTAACAATTGTACTTCCACTTTTTAACTAAGAGAAGTAATTTTCAAGATTTTATTCACAGGTTCCATTGTTTGGTCCAGCATGTGTTGGTCAGCATATTGCTTTTTTTAGTCAAACACAGAGGCTCTGCTACAGCTAGGACACGGAATGCTCTGTAAGTGTCCCACGAACTTTGTGTGTTACATGAGCCCTTGTTATATTCAAGTTAAAATCTTAAAAATAAGTTACAATTTGTTTCCATGTATCATTGTTCAATAAATAAACCACAGTTGATTAGACAAATACAAAGTAACATAGCTGTTGTTACTTTTTCCTGTTGCTCAGGCTTTAACCATGGCATCCCACTGAAATAAAATACAGGAATTCTATTAAGTTTATTTGGAGCAAAAAACAGTTGAAGTTTAGGTGCTGCAACAGTACTTTACTCCTGGTGTGCAACAGCATCACTTGTGTAATCATTCTTCCCAGTGCTATTTAGCTTTGTATGGGATATGCTTTCCAGAAAGTTTTTTTCTGTCATATGGACTGCTATTCTCAAGTAGAAATACATTTTCAATTATATTCAAATTTGGCCAAGTCCTTGGAGTGTATGTTAGGTAGCTGATAGTTACTGAAGTTTGGAATATTGTGTTACCTTAGGCCTTACCTATATTAAAAATATTTGCATGAGTATATTTATGCCAACATGGCTGTATGCACAAACAGCTGTCTCAGTAAAGATAGAACTGTACGTACAATAAACATACAACTGTAATGGGAATTTACATCATAGTAACCTAATAAGCTCTTGTGTACGGTAGCTGATGACTCTGATGAAGAGCCATGCAGGCACAGTTCTAGCAAAGAGCAAAGCAAATCCTTAGTGTTTGGAGTACCCAACTGGGCTTGTGGGTATACCTGCTAGTAGCTTTAGAAAGTTAACTACAAAGACATCAACAATTAGCCTTTACTCCTTTCTTCCTTTTGTTATAAAGTAGTGCGGCGATTGGGGCACAGACTTCACGGGGTACGTGCAAAGCCGATTTTATTTCTGACATACAGGATTTATATACTCTTACAAACACGAGGACTTTCACAATCCTCTTTGTCCCCATGTAGGTAAAACATTTGCAAACTCTCAGACTTGTAGGCCTGATTTAATCAACACAGCTAATCTTGGTGCTAGCCCAAGTTTCCATCTTATCTTATTTCCTCAGAGGAAGTGTCTGTCAGCTTCTTCCAGGGTTTAATTTTTACCGGGGCTAGGAGATCACTGCTGCTATCTGCATTTTGAACCCCCACAAAGTAGGACCTTTCCAGCCCCTTTCTAGAAAAAGAAGGTCACAAAGTATTAATTATTTCCTTAGTGTGGGTTACATCATGTACAGTGACACATGATGTTTTAAGTTAAGTCATGGCATTGTTAGTGTAAGGAGTGTGGCCATTGGTGTTGTGTGATCTCAAAAGATCCTTAAAATGTGAGAAAAGAGAATCTACTTTGTAGATTTAAGGCTAAATGTCTTAACAAACTTAACAATTGATGTGTCTACACATATTTATCTCAGTGATTTTAAATATAAATTGCAAGCAATTTTTTAAAGCATAAGTTTTCTTCAAAAGATCATTATGGCCACAAAATCCATAATAAAATATTCTGTCAGAAAGGACTCTTAAGAAGAAGATTAAAGGGATCTAAACAAATGCTCATTTTATGTTCTCTAGTATTAATGTCCTGATATTTTTCATTTCTCCAGCCAATTTATAATATACTCATGGTCAAAGTATCAATATTGGATGAGATGTCTGTCTTGCTGATTTACTTTAATAAACTATTAATATGAATGGTCTACTGCTTGGATTTATAAGAAAACATGAAGGAGAAGTAAACTCGGAAAAAATGTCTTTATGAAAATAACAAGGGCACCATAAAGAAGGCTTTGTGTCCATTAAATCATTAATCAGGCTGCTGTTGGGGATGCAGACTTTTAAAATAGTAATGGGAACAGGATCTAGCCAATGAAATGAGAGTCTGATTCTGCTCTATCTGAGTCACAAGTACTGACTTCCCTGTGAGAAGATATTGCTTATGAAACACATTTGACAACATTGATGGCACAGAACTATTTATTCCCTAAAAAAAACCTGTGTTCATAGCAGTAATTTTTTCATTTTATCACTGTGGTTATCATATTTTTATATGGGCATTGTTACTGTGTGTCTCACTACAGAATGGGTAGAAAATATATTTTAGGGACATAGAAGAATCCTGCAAGGAAGCACTCAGGAATATTTATATATTTTATATTTATGCTTGAAAAATTCCATCCCTGAACTTAGAATAAAGCATGAAAAGAGACCCTTTTCATAAGTACTACCTTGGTTAAAAGTGGAATACATTTCTGCTTTTATAACCTTACTCTTCAATATTACAGCATAATTTTCTTAATGTATATTCATATGTATATATGCATACATAGACACAGTATTGTACTTTTCATGGGAACATTTACTCAAATTTTAAGTTAAAAAAATCACCAATTGCCATCTTCCTTTTTAGAGAATGGTAATAATTATTATAGATCAAATTTTATTCCCTGATATATCAACCAAGAGTAATTAATTGCATTAAGTGGAATTAAGCTGTAGAAAACCAATCTGAGATCAAAGGTAACTATGATTCTAATTGCTATCGCTGCTAATCTAAATATATGAAGAATGTGGTTATGCATTCTGTCCTTATCCAAATAAGGATGGATCAACATCTTTTTAAATGAAGCTCTTTAGAACACCATAAAGGTTATACAGTCAAGTATACAGTATACTTGAAGTATACAGTCAAATTAAATATGACACTCTTCTTCTCCATCATCTCAACATAAAATTTATGCTTCAATAACCAGAAGTTGTTACTATGCAGTTCCTTCTGTTGCTAGAGGTAACACCGTGCACATCATTATACAGAGTTAAAACTGAGAACTTTCTCTTAATTTTCAGGTTTTATATGTATTTGATTTTTGGATTATTATGATGGCAAGTACAGAATATTAGTTTCACTTACTGAAGCATGCATGTTGGCAAGAATGGTGCATAGATTTACATTTTAAAGGTTCTTCAGGAAGTTGTCTTCCCTGGGGACATACTTCATAACTGTTATTATTGCTATTGGAGGCTACACGTGTGTGTAGAAGGGAAAGTATGCCCCGTAAGGTAAAAAAACAGAGTAAAAAATCATAAAAGGTGTGTTAATTATTTATAACTGCAAAACAAAATACTTGAAATTATGACAAATTAAAAGGGCATTTATTTACACATAAATAGGATTGTTTAAAGCCACAGGCCTTGGCCGTAGCAGGGAAGTGAAGAAGTAAGTGGCAAAGCATAATGACCTTATCATAAGTTTTTCAGACACATAATATTTACAAGGAGCATCTGGTTTTGTCAGATTACAACTTTTTTTTCTTTTTTCCCAAATGTTGTATTTTGTCAAAGATTGGCACATATTTTACAGACCCCACTCTCAAACAACCTAATTTAAAAGGCTTTCTTCAGAAGTCCCTTAAGGCACTGTAGTGGTTTGGCCTTGGCTGGATGCCAGGTGACTACTAAACCCTCTATCACTCCCCTTCCCAGTGGGGTAGGGGAGAGAATAAGATGGAAAACAACTCGTAGGTTGAGATAAAAGCAGTTTACTAAGTCAAAAAACAACAAAGCGAGAGTTTGCGGGCACACAAGCAAAAAGAAAAGTTAATCTCTACTTCCCATCAGTGATCGATGTTCGAACACTTCCCAGGAAGCAGGGCCTTAGCACGTGTAATGGTTCCTCTGGAAGGCAGACATTTCAGAGCAACGAATGCCCCCACCTTCCTCCTCTCCCCCTGAGCTTTTATATCTGAGTTGATGTCATATGGTATGGAATATCCCTTTGGTTGATTTGGGTCAGCTGGCCTAGTTGTGGCCCCTCCCAGGATCTTACCCACTCCCAGCCCCCTTGATAGGGAAAGGAATGTTATAGGGGCAGTGCTGCTCAGCAGTAGCCAAAACACTGGCGTGTTATCAACACCCTTCCAGCTACCAGTGCACAGCACAGCACTGTGAGGGCTGCTAAGGGAAAGGTGAACTCTGTCTCGGTCAGACCCAATACAGAGACTCAGTGCAGAGCAATATGTGATCTGGTATACTTGTCAATGCAACAGTTGTTCCAGTATTTGAAAAGACAAGGCAACATCTCATTAGCAGTTTTTGTATTAGAGAAATTGGTAGGTCCTGCATGACATTTCCTTTAGTTCCATAAAATTCAGAATGGAAGGAACCTGATCTGACTAGTTCAGGACTTTATGTACTGATGAATTGGTGAAATTAAAGTAAAGCACAGTAATATGTATAAGTCAATTTGTTGTATGGCTTTGCAATTTATCACTGTTCAAATACCTTGTATTTGCCTCTGTATGCACTATTTAGCTAATCAATGCATCCGACATCTTGCCCTGTGCAGTGTATGGCGCAGATTACATTTAAGAGTATGTGTTGTCAAGTTTTGCTTCTGATCCAAACCATGAAATTGGGGAAATATTTTACTTTCATTGATTTGCAGAGTTAAAACTTTAGGAAAAGGTACATCTCTGCATTTGCAGTCTTAAGCCTTTATTTCCCAGAAACATTTTCGGTAAACAGTTCCCCCTATTGGACCATCAACATTGTGTCAACTCACTACACTGCCCCAGTCATGGACCAGTAGTAGAGCTGTAGTTTGTTTGAGAGGGCAGTGAAGTTTTACAGATAGCTTTGCCAAGTCTGTGCGTGTACAAAGAGACAATGCAAACAACCCTGCTCCATAACCTTCAACAGATGCTTTTCTGAAAGAGCTGTTTCCACAGAGCTCTGCATGTTCTTTCTCAGTTTAAACTTACATGACGAGAAAAGGTAGAAATGTACATCTCTGTCCTTCCATCACTTTGATGATGTAGGTGAACTTTGGGTTAGGACTAAAGTTACCATTTTTATTAACTGCCATTAATATAATTAATACATAGTTGCATTGAAAATGTGATAATTACAGACTACAAATTACCAACGCAGTGTTGATATCAGTAGGGAGGGTATGAGTCTAATATCCAAACATGTATATATCTCTCTGCCCGTGAACTTGAAAGCTACATATTGGTCATTGTCTTAGTTTGAAAGGTAGATA
>WBMZ01012945.1:0-78738 GCA_013400975.1 Atrichornis clamosus
TAGGACAAAAGGTTATCAGGAATAGTCAACATGGATTTTCCAACAGGAAATCATGCTTGACCAATCTGATAGCCTTCCATGATGGAATGATTGGCTGTGTAGATGAGGAGCCAGCAGCAGGTTTTGTCTACCTCAATTTCAGCAAGGCTTTTGACACTGTTTTCCATAATATCCTTCATGAATAATCCCATGGAGTGTAAGTTAGATGAGTGGACGGTGAGGTGGATAGCAGATCTCAGAGGTTTGTGATCAGTGGCACAGAGTTTATTTGGAAGCCTGTAGTGGTGTTCACACAGGGGTCAGTGCTCGATCCAGTCTCGTTCAACTTACCCGTCAGTGACCTGGGTGAAGGGACAGACTGTACCTTGGCAAGTTTGCTGATGATACAAAATTGGGAGGAGTGGCTGATACACCTAAAGGATGTGCTGCCATTCAGCAAGAAGTGGACAGGCTGGAGAGATGGGCAGAGAGGAGCCAAATGAAGTTCACAAAGACAAGTGCAAGTTCCTGGGCAGGAATGACCCCAGGCACCAGTGCAGGCTGGGGTGTGACCTGCTGGAAAGCAGCTCTGCAGAGAAGGAGCTGGGAGTCCTGGAGGACAGCAAACTGTCCCTGAGCCAGCAGTGCCCTCGTGGCCAAGAAGGCCAATGGTGTCCTCAGATGCATTAGGAAGAGCACTGCCAGCAGGTCAAGGGGAGTGATCCTGCCCCTCTACTCGGCCCTGCTGAGGCCACATCTGGAGTGCTGTGACCAGCTCTGGGCTCTTCAGTTCAAGACATGGATCCTGGAGGATCCATGGAGTAGGAACTTTCCTGCCTTCCTGGAGGAGGAACCAGCAGAGGTCTGTGAAGATGAGGGAACTGGACCATGAGAAAAGGCTGAGAGACCTGGGCCGGTTTAGCCTGGAGAAAACTGAGAGGGGATCTTATCAATGTCTACAAATATCTTGAGGGGGTGTCGAGAGGATAGGGCCAGACTCTTTTCACTGGTTCCCAGTGACAGGACAAGGGGCAATGGGCACAAACTGGAACAAAGGAAGTTCCACCTGAACATAAGGAAGAATTTATTTCCTGTGAGGGTGATGGTGCACTGGGACAGACTGCCTGTTGAAGTTGTGGAATCTCCTCTGGGCATCTTCAAAAGCCATCTGAACATGATCCTGTCCAGCCTGCTCTAGGTGAACCTGCTTTAGTGGGGGGTTGGACTAGATGACCTCCAGAGGTCCCATCCAACTCCAACCATTCTGTGATTGCGTGAACAGCTGTAGGAAGGACTGTTCTGTGAGATCTGAGAAATAAAGTGGCTGGGGACTGACAGTGAAAGCACTTCTGGAACAGGAGCAAGGTAACCCTGAAGTATTAGGGAGCAGAGGATCACAGAGAAAGGCACTTAAAAAACTGGAGGTGTTCAGATGCCCTTCTGAAACTTTCTTCTCACTGTCAGGCTACAGTATATATCAAGTGGCTTGTAATATCTTTGATTAGTCTGGAGGGAAG
Source organism: Atrichornis clamosus (assembly GCA_013400975.1). Lineage (NCBI taxonomy): Eukaryota > Metazoa > Chordata > Aves > Passeriformes > Menuridae > Atrichornis > Atrichornis clamosus. The sequence continues at coordinate 1,497 of WBMZ01012945.1, forward strand.
AGTAATAATTAATGAATAATCAGTGGAGAAGAAAAGCAAGTGATGTTTGGAAATGCAAAGAACAAGATAAATATTTTTCTATATAGTGATATCTATAATGTTTCTAGAGGGATATAATAAAAGAAACAGAAAGGGATGAGAGCTATCCTGATCATCCATGTGCAGTGTGATGTGGCATGTTCATAGCTTGGACTTAACTATGGTTTAGGGATAGACAGACCCTAAAAGGAACTTTATTACATTCCGTCTTCCCAGGCAGAATCAACAGCTAGAAAGAGGTAAGAATATTATGTTAAAATTAGGCAGCAACTTTGGCCTGGGTCTTTTCTAACTGTTTTGGACTGAGTATGGAGAAAAAAATGAATCCTTTTGCAGTAATTGGTTCTGCTACTGTACTTATCCCCAATTTTCTGAACTGTCAAGCCTCATTTCTTCTTGTTATGTAGATTGACAGTCCTCTCCATAGTAATTCTCATTATGGTTTGAAGGACACCACGGCCTAGTTTCCTGGAGTAAACACTGAACGAGGGAGATGCAGCCTGCTATTACGTTGTCCATGGTGTTCTGTAATGCTGATAGTGATAGTGGGTTCCTTCTCATACACTGGCAATTTGCTAGACAGGATGATTCCCAGAGCTGTAATTCATCAGCCACAGGCTTGGGTGTAATAGACTGTGGCAAGGTGACAAGTGTCCCAGCGCAGATGATTCAAGCTGGAAAAATGAGGGGATTTCAAAGGTCCAGCTGCTGTTTTCATTTTTTTTGATGCAGCCACATGGAATACTACTTCTCTCGGGACTACAAAGAGGATGGGCTGCTGATGAGAGAGGAGGAACTTCAACTAAACCATGTGGTGAAAGGCACGGTTTTCTCCATGCTTGTCAGTCCTCCTGTGAAATAATATCCGTCATACAGTTCTATGAATTCATTACCAATTCGATATGAAAAAGGTTATGTTTCCAGCAAGCCTTTTATTCTTTAATTAGATTTTTTCTGTTATTGATGCTCTCATAATAAAGGTTATGTTTGAATGGAATTTATACACTTACATGACATTTAAAACTGCACAGAAACAGTGTGTGAAGTCATTGCATGCAAAAGTGCTATTAACTGCATGTCAGCATCCAATAAACTCTCTGCACTTTTAATCCTTTTTTAAGATCTTGAAGCTTATCTGACGTTGTGACATTTTATGGCATTTAAATGTCTCATCAGTAGGATTTTGTTCTTCTCATGCGCACAGCTCTGGTAGGACTGAAAGAGCTCTAACATTGCAGACAAAGCGGGGAAGATGACAAAATAGGATGGATTGCCAACAATTTCTCAAGTAAATTGTTGTAGTCAGCTGAACTGCAAACATAAGCTGAAATCTCAGGCTTCTCCAGTGGTTTGAATCATGCTGAGGTGATCTGGCGTTCGAAGGATGCTTACGCTGAAAACAAAGTTAAATTTACATTCAGCTGGAAGGCCTAAAGGGAAGAAATACAAAACACTAGTCTGGTATCATAAAGACATATTACCACATACTGGATGATCCATTGTGAAACTGTTCTCAAAAGCTTCAAACTGCCAACTGGTTTCAGACACAACTTGAGGGGTTTGTGAAATGAAACCTGACACAAGTGAAAATAGTTTAAATGACTGAGAAATGGAGTGTGCTTATTTTATTAACTGTTTCCCTGCAGTGCTGCAAACTCTAATGTCACAGCAGAGGGCAGGTGGGCGAGGAGCCCAAATTCCACCCCCCAGCACAGCAGCTGCCTGTACACCTGACACACACATGGAGCGAGCAGAGAGCGGGGCAGGAGGGTGATCAGGTCGTTCCCCTTTGGTCATGCAGTAAGGTGGGGATCAGGCACTTTGCAAGCCATTATTCTCTCACATGCAACAGTTGTCGGCTTAGTGTTATCAGCAGCTCACACATGTGTGTGGCCTGTCTTCCACCAGGNCAGTGCTTCAAACTCTAATGTCACAGCAGAGGGCAGGTGGGCGAGGAGCCCAAATTCCACCCCCCAGCACAGCAGCTGCCTGTACACCTGACACACACATGGAGCGAGCAGAGAGCGGGGCAGGAGGGTGATCAGGTCGTTCCCCTTTGGTCATGCAGTAAGGTGGGGATCAGGCACTTTGCAAGCCATTATTCTCTCACATGCAACAGTTGTCGGCTTAATGTTAGCAGCTCACACACGTGTGTGGCCTGTCTTCCACCAGGCCTCATACGCTCTCAGGGAAGAGGGTTCCCAACAACGACTGCGTCCTTGCTGTGCTGCAGCTCGACCTCGCAGCCAGAGAGAGAGGACTCAGCAAATGAGGAGCTGTTAATAAAAAGTTAATGAATCCAAAAGAGTCACAGCCATGGTTGTCTTTGTTACTTGAGTGTTTTCCTTGGGCTTGCTCTGCCAAGCAGGATGCTGACACACTGCACTGATGAAGGAAGAGGATGCTCTTACTGAAGCACTAAAGAGAGCTGCCCTAACTAAAGGAGCTTCTAATATATAAATCTGTGCAAAGACATAGCAGCATGATACAGGTATGAGCAGACCTTGTACATGGGTCTTGCACATATCTTGTGCATCAGAGGCATTTTGAGGTGAAATGCACTATGGGCTCTTCCTAGATTCAGTGTCTGTCAGCTCATTGCAGAGCTTGCTGTCTCCAGAAACCCTCAAATGCTCACACTGGTTTACTGCTTGTTTGGTTACTGAGCCAGGAAAGCTCTGAAATCAAATGGCTTTGTTTTGCAAAGAGTGGCCAAGGCCCTTCTAAGACACAGAATTTAATCATTTTCCAAGCAGCATAAAGTTTGTGCTTGCCGAGCTCAGCCTCCAAATTGCTTCCCTGAGGAAGCAAACCTCATGTAGAGGAAGAGTTAGTGCCTGTAATTGAGAGGAAAAATGAGTTCTCAGGGGTGTTTGGAGGCTGAGCTGAGACTGGCCTGGCCTAGAATATTTTGAGAAAGAAATATATTTTTGTAGACCTCAAACCGTCCTGTGTTCCTGAGCCCAGCAGAACACAAGACTAAGTGTCCGCGGGACTGAATATAGGTGTGCTGGCATCCTGGGATCTGGCAGGAAGGCTCTGTATGGTTTGTGTGTAACATGTTACTTGGGGCACACCACAATCTATTTATGGCTACTCTGTGGCAGAGCTGTGGATTTTCTCCCTGAGGATACTTAACAACATTAAATGACCTCCATGCTCACTGAGAGATCTCGTGCTGTTTAGAAGGGACTCAGCACCAGGTGAACAAAAGCTGGGCCAGATGGATGTCATCACTGCTGCTGGGAACGGCTACCTGTAGAACCAAACTCTCAAAATAGAGCAGGGCCACTAAAAATCAAGGTTTGTTGGGCTACACGTCCGGGACCTCACCTTTGAAATTGTCAGTCATAATGCAAATAACCATTGGATGTCTTCCCTAGGGTGATTTACTCATGTAAAACATCCTGGCTTTAGCCACTGGCAGCTATTTATATTCCAATTTCTCCACATATTTTGTGTAAATATTAGTCTGTGGTCCAGGCTAAGGTTGTTTCTAACTTTATCTCCATTGGTTTGCCTGCCCCTATTTATAATACTCTTGCCTCCTTTCCTGAAAGTTGCCACACAGCTAAATTTATGATCTCACTAGCCACTGTTTACTCTGTACCTCTGCAGAAAATGAAAGAAAACATCACAGCTCCATCTCCTCAGCATGCGGGATGCCACTGCGCAGGCTTAAGTTGGTCTCAGATCCACTTTACTGGAAATTTCTGGCAAATACCCTGCCATACATGAGAAAAAGAGATATTCAGAAATTTAGGTTGAAACACTTCAGATAACTTAGTCTGCCTAACACCACATACAAACACCAGTTCACTTAATGTCTCCTGTCTAGGTTCTTCACCTGCAGCATTTCTTTAAATCCACATACCTTCCTTCCTCAGAGTCTGAAATTATGAAAATTAAACATTAAACAATTTTTGTCAGTTATGTTTTTAAAAGACTGGTTTTTCTCATAGTAGAACTTGCATTTTATTTTGAATTTGAGTTTGTCTGCCTTGAGCTTTCACTCATTCACTAGATCACAGATCCCGCTATAATCCAAAATCTTTGCTGTAGTCTAATCATGATGAAACACATATTATGTATCAGATTGAAGTATCTCACTGAAGTGCATTGTCAATGCCTCAAGTAATTCTTTAATTATTAGTCCTTTTTGATCTCTCTACATAAATTCTGGTGTTGACATGGTGAAAACATATACAGGAATGGCAGAGACATGATCTCTGCTGGTGATACATCACATGAGCTTCCACTGCTTTTTCCACAGGTTTTTCCTTTGCTAAACGTGTTTAATGCGGTCATGTAATCACGTGATGCAAATCCATCTGTACAAATGATGTCACCTCACTTTTATTTACAATTCAGTTATATGTGTTCTCTGTAAATTCAATATTTAATTATATTGTTTTTCAGATCAGAAAAAAAAACCTGAAAGCCACCGTCAGGCACCACATGTTACTCATCTAGAAACATTTCATCTGAGTAGTGTCTTCCCATTTGAAATTAATTACAAATTAATATCATTAAACTAATTTTAGATAGTTTAAATTATTTTTAAACAGAAGATATCAGGCATGTACAAAATTATCAAGTTATAATCACATTAAATAAGAAGGCAACCTTACTTGACATTTTGTTTAGTAAAATAATTTAAATTGAAATTTAGTAAGTCATCACTCTTCAATCCCCCTTCCCTCCCCCCACCCAGTTGATCCACATAAATAATATGCTTTTTTTCTATGCTTGCACAGATAACGCAAATTTCTGTGTTCACTCCTTTGGAATCCTACAGGTCTTACGGCTTTTCTGTCCTGGGAAATTTCTCAGCTTACCACACAGTCAGGAACAAAGTAAAAAATTCAGAAATTTTCTGAACAATACTTTTAATATTCCTATGGAAACAGGGATCCAAATCCACCCTTTAAACTTAAAGGGTACCACTCCTTTAGCAATAAACGTTTGGTTGAAGTAATGTTGTACAACTCTGAAACATCTGATTGGCACAGTAAGAGCAGATGGCATCTTCAGTGTGAGACAGGAGTTTATGCTCAATAAACAAAGCACAGGCCAGGGCTTGGGGTTTGCTGCTGAACATCATGTGAGTGTTGATGCTCCCCAGCAGGAAATATGAAACATAACATTGACTCACTTTGGTGTCTACTGCAAACCCACAAAACATTATTCTTTGAGTCTCACACATCTCAGGCTTGGCAGAGACCATCGATTCATGCACTTCTTTCTTTTTTTTTAAAGTATGTTTTTTCTGAAGAAATTGGTAAAGCTTGTGCTTGCACAGGAATATGCTGCTGAGAAACCTGACACTGCCACCTCTTTGCCTCGTGCTCCCTCCCTTTACAGCATTTCTCTGCTAGTTTAAGGATAGAGCCATTGTACTGAAACACTACCCTTTGGAAGGACAGCAGCAAGCAATCCTAAACTGTATTCATTGCAAGTATCCATCAAAAAAAGAGAAGTTTTTCAAGCTTATTTTTCAGATTTCAGAATAGATATGAAAACAAATTTTCAACAATCAAACCACAGCAGTTGCCAGTTACTATTTAATGAGTGACAGGTTTCTCTCAGAATAACGTACACAATTTTTTTCCCTTTTTTCCCCCCTGCTTCCTTTCTGGCACTGAAATATAGAGCCAGACTCTTTATGATAACTCTATTTTGCCAATTAATCTAATTAAGTACTGTATGTAATTTTGCAGAGTAGAACAAGCTATTGAAGATTGTCATCATTAGGTTAAAGAGCTGACAATTCATGGAGATAATTTTTCCTTAACAGGCTGTAACCTTTCTGCAGGCAACCCCCTCCCCCAGGGGAGTTCTTCAATTAAATCAATAATGCTTCTGGGGAGAAAGAAGAACTTTGCTTTTTAAGAATCATGTAAACAGATCTTCAGCAGCTTCTCAGTGCTTTGCTTGAAAAGAAAAGTAGCAGCTGTTTATTAATACCTGCTGTGCTCAGCTTTGACAAGTTTCCCTTTAAGACTAGCAGCTACTGTCTAGGTATGGTGCAGGTTGAGAAGTGAGGGTTTTGAAGGTGTCGTGTGGGGTCTGGAGAAACCTTGGCAAAATAAAGCAGTTTCTGGATCAGGTAAATGCCAGGACTTGGAGTGGTTCCTAGGCAGGGCAGAGAAAGGAGCTTTAAACTGCTGGCATATTTGTTGTTTGGATACAAGAAGGGGTTCTAGGGTTTTTTAACACCAGTCCCAAATGGCATTGTTCTGCCTGCGGAATACCCAGTAGGTTTGGAAGCCCTAGAGGACAGTGTGTTCCTATTTTCCTACTGGAAGGAGCCCCTCAGTCCTTGTTGGCGACCAAACACTGATGTCCCTGGTCTAGGCAAGCTCAGGGCAAGTTCGGTGGTGACTGCTGGCAGTCAGGCCAGAGCTGCGCTCACGGAGTGGCCAAACCTATGTGTGTCCTTCTGCTGGCTCTGTAAATGGAGACTTCTGTAGCAGCCAGTGGGAGATTTTTTTGCACTTAATCTTGGTTAAGATGCCTGGTTACCTTCTCTGAGAAAAGGGTGTGTAGCAGCTCTCTGTGGCTGAGTCTCACCTCTTTTCCTTGGCTCAGCTCCTTCCCTCTGCTAGCTCAGAGCGTCCTGAGGATGTGGCCACAGAGGCGCCTCTGTCTCTCCCTCCCTGCACAGCCTGGCTTCATTGGTAGCAGGCTCATCTTTGTTAGCTCCTGTTTTTGTGTGAAATATCACTTTGCTTGTAGCAAAGATGGCAACTTTCTGTCTTTTCTCAGCCCCGATCCTTTAACCACAGCAGTTCCCAGGCTGGCAGGCACCGGAGCAGTGTCTGGTTCTCCGTGGTGGATGGGTGCCAGCTCTGTTGCACAAGGATCTTACCAATTTGGAGAAGTACATGGGAGACAAAACTCACATGAGGCAATACGTAAAACAAAACCTAGGCTTCAACAAGAAGCAAGCCTGAGATATCACAGTAGCTTTTGGTTTTGGTGCATTTTAAGTTTTTGTGCCATGTTACGGATCATCCTTAGCTTGTTTGAGGCAGGTATCTATCATCTCCACTTCATACTGTTCGTTAAAAACTCCATCAATATGTCGTGGGGTACACCATGCTCTGTAAAAGGTCTCTGAGCATGGGCTGCCAATACTGAAAAAGGAAAGTTAAATAAAAGTCCAGGTCAATGCTAAACTGGTGATCAGGGATCCCACTGAGCAGGGAATACTTGGACAAAAAAATTTAGAGAATTTCCGCTATGAATTAAGAGATTTTTTCATTTGAATCCTCCTGCCTTAATCTGTTGAACTAATTTCTTGCAGGTGCCTTGACTCAAAAGATTAGGCTTCTTTTTTCACTACGTCTGCAACCTTTAACTCTACAATAGATAACATACTGCTACCAAAACATACCATTGTTTCTTGTTCATTTGTTAAATGGGAATTTGATGCTGTTATGGACACTATATGTATTGCATTTCATGTATTATACAATTACAGTGGGTTTTACTTAATTTGGTTTCTGTCCTTGGCTCTTAGAGCTAGAAAGCTACTTTGTGCAATAAAGAAAGGGAATTACAGCTTTTATTAAAATGAGAAACCAGCTTTATAGAGGTTTTGTAGATTTTATTCATGTCCTTACTTTCACTGTCTTTGCAGCATTCAGCTAAATTTCTCCTACAGATGCACACAGCAGATTGCTCGTAGAGATGGTGTCCCAGCAGAGCTGATTGTGCCATTGAGAGAGGCAGTAGCACAACATGACTTCTATGCCGTGGCCACAACTGAAAGCTTTCTGTTTGCATCAAAAGGAAAGTCTGCTCATAAAAATTATCGAAAAACCTCCCATCCACTTATTCTTCTGTTGCTGTTGTGTGTTCAGCACGGTTTTAGTGACACAACAACTATTGACAAGACTCAAAAGTGATGCCACAAGACGTTCTTCATGTACCAAATGTGGTACTGTTAGCCAAAAGAATGATCCTGAAGCCTGAAGTGTTTGGGACTGAAAAATGGGACTGCAAGTTGTGCACTGGACACTACTTCTCTGTGGGACATTTACACTAACTACAACTAACTATGGTCTGTAATACTTTCTTCTGAGGGATTGAATCATGTGCTTGTCAGAGCACAAGCACTGCTGCAAGGCTATTTATGTAGCTGCTTGTCTGTGGCAGACGCACCAAAGGAAAGGGGCTGCTTTGATCTCAGGCAGCGAGAGCAGAGCGGTGCACACACGAGACCTGAGCTCTCTTCCTGGCGCTGTCATTCAGCACGACGAGTTATGCAGGGCAAATCAGCTTCCTAAGCTCTGTACCTCAAAAGTGAAACAGATGGGCTCTATCAGCTCCCTCCCTCTGTTACATGAGGATGAAGCACATACTGATGAAGACTCCCCCTGGCAGATTACTTTGAGAGCTGCAGGCTCCAAGGAACACAAAAAAGTTAACCTTATAGAAGGGTGGCTTTTTTCCTTGTTAAGGTTTCTGAGAGAAGGGATGTTTATTTTTCATAACTTTCCATTTGGATTTTGTCTTAGTTTTTGTTTTGAGCGTGGATCTAAACTAATAGAATGTTCATTATGCTCACTGCACATGGGCACACAGACAATTTTGCCTTTAGGAGGAGAAGCACATAAATGGCAGCACACATTGGACATTTCTGCTGTTGTATTGGTGTTATAAAAGTGAAAATAACCCATGCCTCTGCTTGTGCTGTGTGTAATTTAAGGGGAACTAGATGGACATTAATTTAAAAAACTCAGTTCTATGTAAAATATAATTTCAGTAGGAAAATTACATCTGATACACAGTCAGAAACCAATTTAAGTCAAAATTAATCTAGAAATCATAGATCTACGTTACATTGTGATCTTCAAATGGACAAAGCAGCAGTGTAGATTTATACATTCATATATCTTGCTTAACACTGTTTACTTCCTCTAATGACTTCAGTTTACTCAATCAATTTTCCTCCAGCACAGCTTATGGCTGGAGGGTATTTTGGACTTATTCAAGCATCTTGGAATACTTTGCAAATAAAAGAGAGGCAACTGACCGTAAAGCACATGATATTACCAGTAGTGTTATTAACATTTTCTCAACAAAAGGGATGGAGGAGAGAAAAGCCCACTCCCTCTTTGGGAAATGAGAGCTGTATCTGCTGGGGGGGTGGCTAAGAAAGAAAGTGGAGTTGTAAATAATTGCCCTGCATCTTCATTACATTGACTCTGTTTCTCAGGACAGGACTGTGTATTGGTAAAGCTGCTGCAAGACCAGCATGAGCCTCCTTTGCATTCCCCTGAAATCATACAAGGATTAGATGTGTATGTTGTTTGTGATCATCTTGTTTGCAGAGTTTTGTGCTGAGGGTGACCCAAAGAAGCACCTTGCAGTGGGAACAGGATTGATTTCCTGTGCAGATAAATCTAGGACAGGGGATGGCTCTATTCAGTGTTGAACTGGCAAAGTGAAACAAGGAAAACAAAAAAAGGCAAAATCACTACATGAACGAAAGGGAACTTATTCAAAGCAAGAACCATGATTGCTGGAATCTTGTCTGGTTTTAAAAATAAAATCTCCATCAGACTAAGGGGAAGGAGTATATTTAGAGCCTGCAAAACAACCTGGCTTTCCTGGCTCTATATATACTCAATTTTGCCAGGCTTCAGCTAAAACCACCCAAGTTTTCCCCTCAGAAACAAACAACCCTGTTTGCTCCCAAAACTCAAAGAAAGCTTAATTCGCTTTAAGCTGCTAAAAAACCTTCCTGCATCTTGGGTTAGCATTGTGTGCCAGGCTTCAGCATGCTGAGAAATGAAAAAGTGCTTTGTAATGGAAAAGCTAGTTCACTCCTCCGTATGTGGTGCCACGGTAATAAAAAAGAAAGTTGCAAACCTTCCCCTCTTAAAGAGGCCAGAAGAAACAGAGGATTAATTTAAAAAGTTCAGACTCAAGATCACTGGGATCGAAATTGTGCTTTCTGGCCGTTTCCAGCCTCAGAGAACACCAGTTTTCTTGGTTATTTGGTAATTCAGTGAACTGCATGATAGAAAGGGAAAGCTGCATAAAGCTACGCACTGTTATGGAGTGGGAGGTTAATGAAGGTCATTTAACAGACCAGTGGTGCAAACCTGTTATCAGATGGCTTGTGCAGATCCCAGATGGCTTAAGTAAAGCTGAAAACTTGAAACAGGTACCTCACATTTTGTCATTAGATTGCTAAAGCATCAAGATACTGCTCTTCTGCAGCAAGGTTAATGACTGTCTGTAATTTTGTGTTTTCACCAAGAAGGAACACATTTCAGCACCACGTACCTCTAAGTCATATTTTTTTTGTCAGATAACTGAATTATATTTCTCATGGCAGAACAGTAGTAGAAAACCTCAGACCTTATCCTCAATTGCTGTATTACTTTGTGGATGAAGCAGGCATCACACTGAGCATCTGCTACTCTTTCTCCTTCCCTCCCAGCTGAGGAGCCACATCTGGCTCCTGGAGGGAGAAATCAAGTAGCCCCCAATGCATCACTGGCTGTGGCAACTGCAGAGCATAAAAAGCAGCCAGGCTGGACAGGCTACACCCTAGCTGGGCAGTACATAAGATGCAGAACAACTTCCAGAAGTCTCCGTGTCTGTGACTAAATCCGTAAGAATATCATGTATCACTAATTCCCTGCCAGTTCTCTGCACCACATAATGCTTGTACCACCAACCTTCATGCTTGAATATAGGTGATGCATTTATATTATTGTTTGTTTGTAAAGCAAACTGTAGTCGTTTATTCTGCCCTTGGCCAATTGGCTACACCATTCAGATAAACCAGCAACTCTTCTTGAGAGTCTTGGATCCTCTCATCACAGCAGATCTTCAGCTAACTACTGTCACCAGCTGCCCTTTGGCGTACAGCTTTCCCCATTCTCTTCTGCAGACCCATAGGGAGTGTTTTCTTAATGCAATTCTTCCAAGAGCTGAAAGGAAGGAAATAAAATATTTTGACCTTCCAGGAACAAATTCCAAGGCAAGGTCTTGCCAAAGCAGGTGTGGTTCTAGGTTCAGGCACGTGGTTGTTGTGAGACTATGAAAAGTTTAATGGGGTGTAGACTGTGTGCATATCTGCACACACATGAATATATATCATCTTCATGAATATCCTCTTCATCCCCAGCACTGTGTTTACAATAAACACTTACAAAGCCCCGTTGGCTCCATATTCATCACCCAGCACATGAATGCTTTGTGTTTCAAGGTTTAGGACCTTGAACGACTATGACTGCATTTGTACTTCTGGATAAGATGCCTGCTTGTGCAGGGCTGTGGGGAGGTGCCCCAGGCAGCACCTTCAGGAGGGACTCCTTCCTCCAATTTGTCTACCCAGCAAGAGCTCTCCTGTATGGACCCAGGTCCTGCAGTCACCTGGACACACTCCCTGAAGCTGGGGACAGCACTTCTGCAGAGAAGACTGGGTTGGGAAGGCAAGAGCCCTGTGACAACAACGCTTTTCCTGCATCTCTTTGCAGATTTTCTTGGCAGCTGTTGGAGCACAGAATGGCAGGCATCGACCCCATGGGCTGTATCTCCGCAGTTTAAGTGCTTGCAGGATGCCACACTTCCTCCACACTCATCCCAGCAGGCCATGGTCACATCTTCCCTCTGGCCAGAATAAGGCCCCACGCCTGCCTCTCCCTGAGGCCCTCAGTACACCCCTAAGGACGGACGTGCAGGCACCGGAGTGAGAGCAGGAAGGTTGCTTGTGCCCAGGCCCTTCTTCAGGGCATCAAACAGCAAGACCTGATTTCTGGAGACATCGAGAAACATTCCCTCTGAGCCCACCCCAAGAGCCAAGCACGCATGGGGGTCTCAGCAGCACCCTTTCACGGCACCAGCAGCACGTGGGTGTGAGAGCAGCCCCTGGCACAGCCAAGGGAGACAGGGAGGACAATGCAATTACATAACGTATTACGTAATACATATAGGTAACAGTAGCATTAACTTTAATAATCTATTGCTTTCACGGGCCAAAACACAGCATTTTAGTCAAGACACTGCATTTCACTTGCATCTGGTGTTTACACAAGTCAGTGATTCAATGCCAGACAAATCGTGCATAATCTGTTTGGTAAAGTACTGTTGAAATAGCTGCCCGCAGCATTTCTTCTCTGCCATCTCACTAGAGACAGTGGCTGGTTCTGTGGGCAATAAAAAGCCAACGACAGTTCCAGCTTAATCAGTTCATTCACCCTTTCATGAGAAATGCTCAAAAACCAGCAACAATTTTATGTGGCTCCAAAACTGGATGACTCAGAAAAGTAATGTCTTCAAGGAGGCTCTCTAATCAGCTCTCTTTTATGCATATCAAGAATGATAGCATATGGCATCTATGAAAGAGGAGATTTAAAGCTATGAAAGTTAGCTTTAATCTTCTGGAAGAGTATAAAAGGATGCCTCAGCAAAGCTTTGTGGAGGTCACTAAAAGGACTTCTGCCAATGTTACTTAAATAAGAGTAAATTCAGTTATTCATTCATTTTTTAATCCCTGTTTGCTTCAAGTTCCCTGTCAAAAATACCTTGATCTTTCTTGTTTTCTCTGTTCCTTGTGGCTGAGCAAAATTAGTAATTTGGGGTTTTGGGATGTGGTGGGAGAAGCTATGTTATGAAAGCAGCTTCAGATTGCATTTCTATGTATCGTTTTTTTCCCTTTTTTAGAACAAGTGTATTCCATGAAGGGACAGCCAGGTTGACTATGTGCATCCCTGCACTTATGAATATAAAAATGTGGGTATCAGAATAAAGGAAAACAAGAGTCAAAATGAATTCCCATGCACTCACTCACTAATCCTCCTGGAAGTGAGGTCCTGTTTGAAGATAAAACTATTCTTTTTCTGTGCCAATATATAAACATAATTTATCATCCTTTGTTGAGATCCTTAGAGTTTGCTAGGACTCTTATTCAAGTGGAGAAAACAAAGATGTGTTGGTGTGGACAAGACTGGTGACTTAGGGTTAATCCAGCCGACCATGTAAGAAAATGATTTAATGGAAACCATAGCACGTATCCAGAGATAATTCATGAGTAGAATGCATGTGCTTTTCTGTACTGTTCAACAGAGGCAGTGCATTATGCATATGTAACATGTCATTCCAGCCAGCAAGGGAAGCACTCATCACTGGTTTCAAATTTGCTTTCTCTTGGGTTGCAGGCTGTGAGAGACTGAAATGTTAATGTTTGATGACTCAGACAATTGGCCATTTGCAAAAGCTGCCAGTGCTTTGCTGAGGCAGCTTTGCACCCCCCAATCGAAGGGGAGGAGGACAGGTTTTGGATGTTTGGAGGCAAAACGTCTGACCTGCTTTAGAATAGCCTGGGTGCAGAGGGAGTGAGCACAATGTCCTCTCTTACACAACTGGCTCTGAGGAAGTGCCGGGACATTCACACACAGACCTGAAGTTGTTCATCCTTTGTGGTGGGGCGTAACAGGCTCAACTACGCCGGTGTGAGAGGCAGCTGTCATGTCTTAGAAGGTGTCACAAACCATCAAAGACACCTCAAACACCCCCAGACTCATTTCTGCTCCACGAGAGGACTCCTGTCTACTCTTATCCTCTCTTTCTTTTCCTTTCTTTTCCTTATGTATTTTTAAAGTGATCTTTTAATATTTTTATATTGTTTCATTTCTATAGACAATAACCAAAATGGCTCCATACCTCCTTTCCATTGCAACCAAATTATTTGACAATAAATCTGCCAGATATATACATACATATCACTGGTCATTAATTGTTGTTTCACTCAAATCCACCCCAAGGGATCTATTAACAGAAACCTTGGTTACCCTCACCTTTAGGAGAGGGTTGTAACATAGGCACATTTGCTAAACTTTACTAATGACTTTTTTGAAAGATTGAAGAGACAGTATGGGAATAAAAAAAAAATCCATAAAAACCTGGAAACAAATTCAGACAGGCTGGATAAACTCTTACACAAATCATGACAAACTCCTTACATCTACACCTGTGGCAAGTAGTGGATCCATGGATCCACATGGATTTTCATTTTAAACCCTGAAGTCTCACGAACATGAGGAATTCAGCATGGGCACAGCTTGCAAAGTCTGGTCATAGAAGTGTTCAGTAGGATCTTAACTTTCAACTGAAGGCAACCCTTTGCAAAGATGTGATTCAGATTCTTCTGAGAGAGCAGGATTGGAAGCTGTAGGGTTTGTGATAAAGGACTGCTATAGAAGGATGAAATTAGGGAGATTCCCAGGTGATCTGAAGAGCATCCACCATTAGCCATTCTCATGTCTCGTAACTTTCAAATGTGCATACTCGTATGTGCTGTACAAGGGTGATCAAGAGATCTGGATTATTTAGTGTTGACAATACTGGTTGACAGAGTAGAGAGGCAAAATGTGGCTTATGAAAAAACCTTATTGGTGCATTGTGAAATTAAAGCTAAAACTAACGGGAGCTTATCATGAGTAATCCTGCTCAGTTTCATGTGGAAAGGCTTCTGTGCAGAGAACAAAAGGCATTAAAAAAAGTGATCTAGCTGGTCATGACAGCAGTTGCTGTAGCTGAATGAAGTCTCCTTGCTTTCCCCACAGATGCCACAAAGGGCTGGGAACAGAGAGCAGCACCTACCTCTTCTGGCTAACGGGTCCTCTGAACTGTGCTTTTCCTTCTCAGGGCAAAGATCAGCACCAGGCCTTTGCCAGTGGATTCAGAAGGGCATCCTTTGGTGGACAAAAGGGAAGGAAGAGGTTTACATATTTTCTTGTTCACTCTCTGCTGAAAGGGAAAGTACCAGCCATGTCGGCAGGTCCTTGCTTTTCTGTTCTAGCCATGACAATTTGGAAAGCAGCTCCTAAATTCCCTGTGGAATTCATCCCAGACACTCTAGAAGTGCAGATGATGCAGACCACAGTGCAGTTAGTGCCATGTTAGTAATACCTCTGTAGCTTACCATATATGAGATTCCTGCATCAAAACTAAATGCCCTGAAGAGGCACAACTTGCAGAGCTTTCTCAGCAAGCAGCACTGTTCGAAAGCATCAATAAGCAGCAGAAAAAAACCCTTTAAAGGATCATGGTAAAACAACAGTAGAATAGAAGAACAGGGGAAGAAAAAATCTGTCTCCAGCTTCACATTAACCTACTCCCGACGGTCTTCATCATGTTAATTTTGTGTTTTACACGTGTTAGATCGACAGGGAGCACAGATGGCTGCACTCACGTGTGAGGCTGCAGCCACCCAGCGGGGCACCAGCAGCACCTCTGTCACATCCCTGTAATGTGGGGAGGGGTGCTCCTGCCAGCGCAGCAACAGGAGGAGGTCACTGAAGGTTAACAAGAGCAGTCAGCACATAATTATCACTCCTTTGTTAGCCTCAGCCTCTCAGGAATAAATTAGAGGGACAAAGTAAGGAGGAGCAGCGAGAAGATCAGAGTGGGCTACATATCTTTATGCTACAGGAGGGGAGGGCCACCTTCCTGGAGGTTCCTTCAATTCACAGGGGTATTTTAGAGGCAACTCCATCTATTTGAGGGGTACTATTAGCGTTTGAGTATTTCAGGTAGCTACATTAATTGTCTTTAAACATTTAATAGTGCTAAATATGAATCCAGAGACAGCAAGTTTTCCTTCCTCTTTAATCCAGTGTCCATCAGCACATCTGTCAGATGGATTGTTTTCACACATCTCTCCCCCGGTTTCTTAATCAATCTACATTACTCTGGGTTTGCAGTAAAAAGGACACTTTAAGATGATTAATAGTGCTCTTGAGACTTCAGCTCCAGAGTCCTGGTCTCATTTGCAATGAAGATGACAAGAGCTCAATTAGCCATCTCTTTGCACACGTGTAAGCAATGAAGACAAGACTTTGTATCTAGTTAAAGCAGCAGATGAATTCCCAAGGTAGAGTACTTGCAAGGCAGAGCTTGCAAGAGTTATGTTTGCAATTAACTTACTGTTAGTTGTTTTGTCTCGATGCTGTCAAATAACGCATGAAATAGCTTGGGCTAATGCACAGTCAGGAAACACTGGTCACAGCCCTAAAATGTCACAAGTCAAAATTCTGACTGACAGCAGAGCAAAACAAACTAAGGGAGAATAAAACATTCTTTTTCTTGGTAGTAGGCAGAGTGAGGTTACAAAAATAAGGCATAAAACACAGGGATTCTGCTTATTGTGGGGGCCTTGAAAGTCAGAAAAATACCACTCCTGGTGTCACTTCTGCACTTTCATTATTAAACACTGTTCTCCACGTAGTTGTTTTCCCTTCCATTGCTAACACATACAAACGTCTGAACAGCATCAGGAAAAAAAAAAGAAGAAAGAAAGAAAGTTTAAATCCCAGCACTGCATCTCTGCTATGCTTTGGCACGTTTCTGGTACACTCCAGATTCCAAACCCCCTCCAGTGGCGGCTGCCATAACGTGTCCATAACGATCTCTCTGCGGGTACATAGGTACACTCAGAGGTGTTGCAGAAGCTTTTGGCTGGGTCACCCGGTGGCTGCAGAGGATGAAATATCTAATATTCCTCTGCAATCCTCACCACACACAGAGCAGCCACAGCGACATCTGCCCAGCAAATGTGCACAGGTGCCACTTCAGAGCTGCCTTGGTCGCCACAGCTAGTGAGGAGGATGGATGTATATGCTGCTGTGGCACAGCTAACACCTGTGTTTGGGAAAGCTGCCCTGCTTGGAGCAGAGCATGCAGCTGGCAAAGCCCTTCTACGGCTGCAGCTACTCAGCCTGCTCAAGGTAATGGGCATCTGGCCACAGTGACTGCCTGAGTATGTCCTGGGTTTATTAGGCACCTCCTCCTTTTCTCAAAAATAGATTTGTCTTCATGCCAGATACCAGTACAAGTTGTCACCAACCTTGGATGCTTATAACTATTTTCTACTGGAACAAAGCTATAGAAAGCCAGAAACTGTTTATTGAATAAATAATTGAATGAAGATCATGCTTTCCTTATGTGGCTGGACAATTTTATCAACACTCCCTGCATATTGTAGGGGCAGGAAAAGAAGTCATAGGATGACTTTGAGTCATTCATTCATTGTTAAGAAGATATTGTGGCTGTAGAATGCTCTAAGCCCCAAAAGACTGAGTATGATGTCAGCCTGGATGCTAGTTTGCCAGTGCAGTTCCTTACAGTAGAATGTACTTATATTTAGCTATCTGGGGGTGCTTACCCCCAAAAGGCAATTATCTAGGTTAAATATGCAACGAAGACATCTCTTTGAAGAAAAGTAGTGTGGAGTTCATAACCCCACCACCTGCATGCACCAGACTCTAGGCTTCCTGCTGCCCAGTTTCTGCCAGACCTGCTGCCTCTCCTGTGCTGTATACAGCGGACATTTTCCTCGTGAGAATTCCATGAGTTTTTCATAGAAGTAATATGCAGCCTATGCACTAATGTATCAGAGATCTGGTGTACCTCCAGTGGGTACCTCCTTGTATTAAGACACTCAAATGATTTCTGAAGTCTACTCAAAACATCCAAAAGATCAAAAAAACTCAGTTAGTGAAATCATACTATACAGTAACCTCTTCAGCAGGTAGAGTTCAAATCATATCCACAGATATGGGAACACTTTTCTGTGGTTATCAATATTCCGCAAGTCATAGGAGCCGTTTTGTCAAACCTCATGTGTTACTAGAAGTTTGTCTGTATTTTCCCCCTACGTTTTTGGCTTCCTCTCCTCAGCCAATTTTCTGGCAATAGAAAATGAATCATTTCTGCTAAACAAACCAAGGTTTTAAAAATTTTACCAACTGTAATGACCTTTGTGTTGTCTTGATAATAATAAAAAGAAAATGATGGACACAAAGTTAAAAAAAGAAGGGAATGGGATGAAGAGATCCCTCCATGGCTGCAAATTCCCAGACCCTGATCTATAGACTCAACACAAAGGTTCTTGATAACAGCAATGGAACAAAACCATTTCTGTGCTTGCTCATCACCCTTTAAAATCACCTCTAAATCTCAGAGTGACACAGCAACAAATATCTATAAAGTCATTGCCAGAAACTTCACAGGTCTCCATGTCCCTGTGGTGAATACAAATTCCTGTGTCTGGTATTCTTAATACTGAATACAAGATGTTCAAAAGTTGTGCATTCAGGACTTCCTGCAAAAGTTACTCCCTTATATTAGAAGCAATCACTTATCTGCAGGCATGTGCTTCTGAGTGAGTCTGCCAATCATTTCAGTAAAAGACAATTTTGCCCAAAAGAGATTTTTCTTTTCCCTTGAGAAAGCGCTAAGAGAACATATTCTTCTGCACAGAACAATGAAAAAAAACCCACAAGCCCTTGAGCAGAGTATTCCTGCCTCCTTTCCTTGCTGCTTTTCCACATTTTCTGTAGTGAGCTGGAGAGCGGCCCTGCCAAGCTGAACACCGTTGACTCACCCCAATTTTGCCACCTGAACAATGACTGACTTTGGCAATGTAGCTGTTGTACAAAGAGACTCTGTTGAGATCTTACACTGCATGACATGTGGCCTTTGCTGTCCTGCATGTTTGAAAGAAGAGAGATTAAAACTCCTCCATGAGAACAAAAACTCTACAGCATCCCCCTGTAGCACAGCTTCGTGGAGAGGTGGGATAATTGCCTGGACATTTGACAATATTTTGTTTGGGAAAGACAACAGAAAAAATTAAGTCCCAAAGGACACCAGGGAAGTCTACACTAGAAGTTATCTCACAGTGAAACAGCAGCTTCATGGTGTTAAATTTGTTTTACCTGTGGATGAACTAAAGAATTGAGATTTCAGGAAATTTAGGTGAACACTTTTTTACCACTGCAAAAACACCCATCCCTCCCTTCCTCTCTGTTAAACAACCTAAAAATATCTCAGCAAGTACAGTTGTACAGCAGTGTGACATTTTTACTGGCAGCTCCTTTCCACTGATTACTCTTCCCTGTAGCTGCCCTATTTCAGAATAACTTCCCGTGGCTCCTGCTCTGCAATGAGGGCCTGGTTTGCATAAAAGGCTACATGCAGCAAGGCAGGATCAGTCTGCCACAGAGCTGCCTCCAGCCACTCCTGTTACCTTATTTTCATCAAGATGCACAAGGCTGAAGTGAAATACACCCCTTTCCGAGTTGTGTGGCTGCCTGCTGGGAAGATGCAGTGATGTCAGGGCTGAATAATTAAGTGATAATGTAATAACTGTGAGTTTGTGCTCCATTAAGTGAGCTCCTGCTGACTGCTTAATGAGCAAACAAACACCCCAATCCCATTAATATTATTCCTGTTACATTAAATGTAAAAGAGAAGGCTCAAGTCCTTAGCAGTAACCAACTGTGAGGCTTCTGAAAACACAGACTAAGATGGAGATCTTGAACTATCACATTGCTGCATTTTTGAAAAGACACAGAAGGTTTTTTTTTCGAAGGGTGTAGAATACTGACAGGACAGGACAGAACAGGGTAACAATACTGACAGGACTTCTGTTTCCTCTGCACAACATCTAAATCCTTTGTGGCAAAAAGAACCTCGATGGGTCTCCTCTTCCTGCAGCAATGCTGCAGTGACAATGGTATTGCAGAGGCTGTGAAACACGCAGCTCCTTGGCTGTATTAGTAATTTGAGTAGAGTGTAGATGAAATATTCTTACTTGTCAATAAAACACACAAGATTTACAAAAGATCTAAAAGTGTAGATGAAATATTCTTACTTGTCAATAAAACACACAAGATTTACAAAAGATCTAAAAGTGTAGATGAAATATTCTTACTTGTCAATAAAACACACAAGATTTACAAAAGATCTAAAAAAAAAATCCAGTGGTATTGATGTTGCTGCAGTGTTTCGGAAGAAGAAAGTCCAGAGTCAGTTTCCCATCTCTGTGAGTGCAGCATTTTTAGTGAGAAGTCAGATGAGATAGGTCCACTGTAAGGAGACTTATAGACCACAGCAGCCTCAGGCAGCCAGAACCTCAAGTAACAGAGAGCTTTTAAATTAAGCTTGCTGCTTTGAAAAGAAAGCCATCATGGTTCAGAGATTAACCCGAGGTGTAGGCTTCACATGAATGGTGAAAGTCTCAACACAACAAAGCAAGCTATAGCCCTTTTGCTTGTGGATCATCTGTGGAAAGACAGTAAAGCCTAGATTCCATTATTTTCCCCAGATGGTATTAAGGAAAAAACAGGATGTGAAGTTTACAGCTCAGTGCCCTAATTTCTGGAGGTCTGCTAGCTGAAATGGAGCTTCTAACAAAATATTTATATGCTCTTAGAAGCCTTCTCATGAAAAGGAAGAAGCATTATTTGCATTTTAACTGGTTTTATTTGAGAATCCTGGTTAACATAAATTATTCAATGTACAGAATTTATAATCAAAGCATGAAGATCTGTATTTGCTTAAGAAATCTTTCCTAGAGAAACATGCATTCTTCCCATATACCACAGAAGTGTATAAGCCTAGTTTCAAGATTTGGTATGCTATTAAGGAACTTTGTACACAGATAATGTGAACTACCTGCTATTTCAACTCATAACAACCTGAAGCACTCATCTGGGTGTACCCTTGTTTACTCCAACCAACATGCTGAGCCTTACAGGAAATACAGTAAGATAACATGAAAGATGACACCTCTCCACTTCCTGAAGGACATACTTTTTAGTATATCATCAAGGACACTGTTAGCAGGCGATTTTTTCTCCACTAAAAGTACCCTGATCTATTCTATTTATCATATGATCTGAAAGACTAGGGTTTCATACCCTTAGTAATCACATTGGGTATTTTGTAAGAAATAATAATAACAACAATGAAAAATTAGTAGAAAAGAATTGGGAGAAACAGCATGTTAATAGTCATTCCATTTTTATAGTTTGTAGCTCCAAAACAGATATCCAAGGGTGAGGTAAACTCCAGCTCTGATCTTTAGGGAATACTTTCCAGTGATGCCTTTGGACACAGCTCCCTTCTCTAAGAACAACTTCAGCAATGCTTGTAAGATTCCTCTCCATCATAAAGGGTGTCCTCCCATTCCTCCCACTCCCCAAAAGAAGTGTAAATCAGTCCCAACAGAGTAATATTGGTGTCCTGTGCTGAGTTCTGTCTTTTACCATAAGAAGACAGGTAAGATGGAGGCTGGGAGGTCCATTAGAGAGCTCACTCCCTAAAATGTTCAGATAGGGAGGAAGAGGCTGCTATTTTTAACACAGCAATTGGAAGGTGAAGATCATTGTAAAAGACCAATTTGGAAATGTCAGACATCTCACAGTAAGTTCTTTGCTTCCTAAAAACGTATCAAAGGCAGACTGAGGGATTTGCTTTTTAAAGCAGAACTGAAGCAACAGTCCTCTCTGCCCATGATGACTGTCAAATACCACGATGCTAATATCTTATTTAAGGTCAGATAAACGTTGCAAGCCAGTTGTTTTTTGTTTTAATGAACATTTTCATTACATACAAAGGGAACAAGTTAAAATACAGCAACTGCCAAAATGTTTCAAACCAATTGGGAGCATGTGGGTTTTTGATCTTGGACAGGTCATCCTTGTCCAAAACTCCTTCATCCTTCCATAAAGGCTTGCTTATGCTCCCCAAAGATATTAGGTCCTCTGTTAATGTTAGAGCTTTCCAGACCAAGAGAGATTATTTAAAGTCATCCCATGTCTAAGAGTTCATTGGTATTCTTTCCCAGACTTTTAAAAAGAAGTCTTGGTTTCCAGATTCAAACACCAAAGCATACCATATTTATTCTGCATAGACTTCTACAACTCTTTCTTTTTTTTTTCAGGAAACTTCCTCTCCCACAGAGTAAAAGTTCGGCACTTTTATGTAAAAATAATAAACACCCTGAAGTAATAAACCACACATTCACACAGAATTACTTCTCCCTTTTTGGAGAACAGGTTGAATTGCAAAGATCTGGAAATGTACTTTGTGAAAGACTCTGAGGAAAAGAACCTGCTCTAAATTCTTTCATTTTCTCATGCTGCAGAGAGATTGCACTACATGTTATTGGCTAAATTGGCACGTAAGAGTGCAGAGGCTGACGTATCCAACACCCTTTTTTGTCTGTGCTGGATTTATTTCTTAATGAAAGCATAAAGCTGGTCCAGCCTTTATTGTTGAAAATCACAAATGTAATCTAGAGCATGAATTATTTTTCCAATCATTGGCAAAGCAGAGGCACTGTCTGTATTTTCTGCATTAGGACACATAGGCAAGTGATAATTCAGGAGAAGTCATGCATCTATCAGTCAATATTTCCATGCCCTGAGAGTTATTGAAGTCACAGAATGATTTGCTGGGGCAGCAACTTTCTTCCAATGTAGCAAACACAGTCTCATCTGATTATGTCTGCTGCATGTACCTATTTGTTTCAGGCTATTCTTCAAATGTGGCCTTAACATTGAATTCTGCAGAAAATCAAAGCAGAGCACAGACATTATGCTCTCAGCACCCAGGCTGTTGCAGCTTCTTCTTTGCTGCACTTACACAAACACGTATTGACACTAATGATGTATCTATAGTACCTGTAGCCTTAACCTCTGCAGCCAAGTACTGTTCTTTCTTTTCTAAGTTTATAGTCCTCAGAAATGCTGTAATCAATAAACCCACTCCAGCTATCAATATGAAGTAAAGCAGGGTCTTCCCATTACCTCAGAAGCAGAGGATACCATTTTTCAAGTATCCGTTATGCAATATTAGGGAAGAGCTATAATTATACTCTCCAGAGCTTGGAAAAGGGCATACAGAACAGTTCAGACAAGACTTTAAAGCTGCTGGCTGTATTTTCAGAAGCAGCAAAGCACTCCAGCTATTAAATCCAAATATCCACTTCAGTGGTATTCAGGCACCTAATCCATTCAGATGTCAGCTCTACCAGGTCCAACCTCAGCATCCTACCCAGAGCCTACTCTACCCTTGCAGAGTACATAGGGTCACAACCAAGCCAAAACCAAACAGCAACCAGCTCCTGCTCCTGCTTGGTGCAGCTTGGCCACTGTCTGTGCATTCAGACACCTGGCTTCCTGATGAGTTGTCACATCGGTCTTCTCCAACAGCAAAGTGGAAGTATTTGACTCCTCAGTTCCGTGTATGACCCTTGGGAAGCTGGTGGACTGTGGTGCAGCTGGGATGGGAGCACAGCAAGTTCCCTGTTTCTATAATGACCGTAGAGTCTGCAGCACAGAGGGCAGTGTTTGTTCTTGCAGAATCTCAGACTCCCTAGTCACAGGTCATCTATGAAAGGAAAACAGCATGGGCAAGCATCCAAGGTGGGGCAGAAAAGGCAGCGTTTTGCCTTGCATTGAGCCAATTAAATGGAAAGTGCTTGGCAGCCTCCAATGGTTATGAGCTGAATCTCTTTTTCAGTCCCCATTTCTTGCACTGTTCCTACCAAGAGTTCTATAAAAGTCGGTGCAGGCTCTTCTCCTGATTTTAATGGTGTCTTTGAATTTACTGCATGTAAAGTTGAATCTGGCAAAGTACAGAGGTTCCAGGAGAATTTCTAATTTTCTTTCTTCAATTGATTGTTAATCCTGAAGCACCATTGGGTATCCTATCCTCGTCTCCCTTCCTAAATGCCCTATACACTGGACAAATTAAATCCAGAACGTGTTATCAGACCCATCTTAGTGAATTACTTCTGAAGGACAGTGCTACAAGGCTGCTATTTCATAAACACTTCATTAAGCCCTAATGTGACTAATGCACTTGTTATTCATGTGTACTTCAATTTATTCTTTGAGCTGTTTGTAAATCTGTTTTGAGGCAACTAGAGCCAACAGCCTTCACATTGCTCTCACAGCCTCCCATCATTATTAGCATGGAACAGGTAGCATCTTTTACCCGCCCCACACCTTGACTTTGAAAAACAAAATCTTTAATCTTTAGTTGAGAAGGTAGATCATAAAATCACAAGACACTACATAACATTTTTTAGAAAAATAAATATTTTTAATGAAATAGAAAATGTGTTCTAGTTGCCAAACATTCCTAAAATTATCCTCCTGATCAATATTGCACAAGCATTTTCAGTGAAATCTCTTAGCCACTTTCATTAAGCTATATGAAATGTAAAATAAGGGAATTCAGGAAAACTCTGAATGCAACAGTAATTATGGTGCTAAAACATGGACTCCATAACAAAAGTCTAACCAGATGTTAGTTTCTTGTTTACTGTTTAAGAAAATCTATTCAAATGCAAAAGTCAGCAGCAGCAATGAGCTTACGCTTTGCCTTTCCCCTCTCCCCAGTCTTGTATCTCGGGATCTATTTTTAATGCTGATTCAGGTCAGTGCAGATTAATTCTGCTGTGGGGCACTGGCAGTCCAGAGGGTGCTGCCTGGCCCACGCATTGAGCTGCAGAGGACCTTTGGTAATGGGGTTCTTCATGCTCTGCTTATTGAAGAGCCTGGTTCGCGGGGGAACGCGGAGGCTGTGCTCTGCAGCTTGCTGCTGACACGGGCTGTGGCAGAGCCTGGGTTTCAGCTGTGCATGGGATAGGCAGGGGCCACGGCTCTGCCTGCCCAGATGTAGACCTCTCCCACCATCACTGGCGGTACCACTTGCTCCCTCTGGAGCATGGCTCGGTGGCATATTGGTGATCTGTGACCACCACCCGTGGCACAGAGCAGCACTGGAGAGCAGCGTGCTCATTCCCAGGAGGAGGGTCCCTGCACATGTGAAAGAAAGAAAATAACCCCCAACACTTCCCTGACTCTGTAAGAGTGAAGAACACCAATGCCCCCCCTTATTCTCCCTGATGAGTTCAAGTTCCAAGAACAACTCTGTGGAGATTTTCAGCAAAAAGCCAATTACAACCAATAGGGAAACATTTCTCCCCAGATGCAGCCAAATGGAAGGACATGTGGATGCCTTAAAATTAGCCTGCACCAGACTATATGAGGTTCAGTGCCCATTCACACCAAAAGCCTTTGCAAACTTGCCACTACCTCCACAGCAGCGCCAGAACAGCGCCAGATGACGCTGAGGGGCTGGGGAGCAGAGCATGAGGAGGATGTCAGGCATGGAGCGAGCCGCAGGGTGGGTGCCAAGCGCCCCATGCAGCCCCCAAAATCAATGCAGCATCTGCAAAAGTGGGCAAGGGCCAGGTGCTGCTGTCTGTACCCTGCTAGTGCTCAGCGCCGGGCTGCTGGCGAGTGTCCCGTCCCCGCCCCAGTGCAGAGGCACCTGGTGGCCTGTGATTCCTCTTTGAGACTTCCCTGAACTGAGGCGACGACTTCCAAGAAGCATCAGCTGCTGCCGCCCTCGCTGGGTTTTGCTACGTGATTTAGCACCATCAGCAGCTGTGGCAGGGGCTGACAGGGAGGGTCTGTGGTGAACTGCTCCCAGCAGAGGTGTAAGAACGCTTTTAACGCAGAGGTTTTATGCACAACCAACCAGATCCACGAGTCAAAGCGTGATCAGTGCCTGGTATCTTTCAAGACCAAGGGGTACTGAGGGGCTGTGCCTGCAGCGAGCAGTTCCAGTGACCCTGGATAGGACAGGGACCCGTCACTTCTTATGGGTGTCCTCCATCAGAAGGACACACTTTCCATCAGCAGAGATGAACAGAGATGCTAGCACAGAGCTATCTGGATGGAGCAGGAATGGGAGAGGAGGCCCTCCCCAGTGCCTGGGTTACCCAAGTCACTGTTGCAGCAATGCAGCTGATAAACAAAATGCTCTCAATGAGCTTAATCCTCTGTCATTTTTCTCTAAAACTCTCAAATTTTAACAGATCCTTTTATAAAAAATAAATAAATATTTCCCCTTTGTGCCTTTGTTTCTGGAGACCATTTGCATTACCTTGACTTGCTGGCTTACAGTGCCACCCCAAGCCCTGTGATGAACCATTGATCCACATGGTTATCCAGGCCAGCAGACATTGAATGAAAAAGAAACCTACCTTGATCTGAATAAGCTGCTGTGGCTGTGGGCATCAGTTGAAGTGTGCTGATTTACACTCAGGATGATCTGATCCAAGCAGGCTGGGTCTGTGTTGAACAGAGAGGTCTGCACTGCAGGCTCTGGAAATGGGGATTTACCTCTCCCCAAGGTGGCTCTGCATGTGTGATAAATTTAGAGAGAAGATTGCCCAGCACATTGCTAAAACTTTGGGTTAACCTAATGTTCTTTCATCCAAAATATGGTGAATGCCAACCACACAGTGAATGGTTTTGATATTGATACAGCATCCCAGCCATACAGACAGTCAGGCATGTACAGAGACAACAGACAGACAGACAGACAGCTCCATCTGCCTCCGTGTATGAACTGTCCCTGACTGTGCTCCTCGTTGGCTCTCCCAGAGGACTGAGGTTTTCAGGTCAGCACTTACATCCAGCAGCCAGCACCATAAAATGCCAGTCCTGGCTTCGAGTGTAGGTTGCAAGGTCCCACTTTCTGATTTAAGTTTCAATTTTAAACTTACCTAGCTCTGTTCCCAAGGAGCATCCCACAGCACAGGCCCATGTGCCTGATGTAGATTTAATTTCTTATAAAGATAAGGTTCCTTCCATCCCAGTGATTTGATGAAGGAATTTTAAAATGTCATGAATTGAAATATATTAAAGTTTTGTATATATTTAATTTTTTGTACTTTCTGCAAAGGATTACATAAAATTTCCAAATTAAATAATTTTGAACCAGAAGGTGACTTTCTCTTATAGAATATCAAAACAGTATACTTGAAACTTTTACAGCTTCTTTCTGAAGGAAGGGGGTGGTATTTCACAGTTTGTTGAACTCACCTGTCTCCTACCTGATGCTTCTGTTTGGTCTCATCAGCATTTTGCAGCAGAAACTGGAGATTGTATTTTTATCACCAGCCCCCAGTGCCTGTCTTTATCTTGATCATGTCAGCATCCACAGTGTGCACTGACAGGCTTATGAAATGTGAGAATTTTGGGCTGCTTCTCTGTGCTTACGAGGTCTTTGCTGTGCATTTTATAAACTTGCTGCAAGTTAGGCTCATGTTTTCTGATTTTGAAGGTAAAGGATACAGCTGGTTTCAAATAATGGTACACTGCTCCATCATGCAGAGTGCTTCCTACAAACGCTTACCTTTCACAAAAGGCCAGACTCAACAGCCCATGACCTTTGGTGTGCTTGTGGCTTTGCAAGGTCAGACAATCAATGAATGTTTTCTGGCAAGGTGTGACTCGCTAATTTGGGTCAGGCTGCAATTTGTGTTGTACTCTCACATCCCCTGATGCAGTTTTCCCCAAATGATTTGCAACTGGACCTCTCATAAATCCCAACCTGTGGAAGGTAGAGATCAGGAGATGAGATGGTTCTGCAGGTTGTGCACATGCCAGGGTGCAGACAGGGAGACAGAGGATGGTGAGAAAGGAAAATAAACTCTTATTCTCTCTTACAGAAGCACCACAAAAAGATATTTACAGAGAATGAAAGATTTTAGAAAACAACAGGAAATTTTATATGCAAAAGCATGTACTGATTTTCTTTCTTTAAAAAAATCTGCAGAAGCCATATTCATCACGTAACTTTCTCCAGTAAAGCCAGAGGAACCTTAATAAGCACTGGCAAAGCACACTGTGCTCATGTAGAAGAAAATTGTAGACATTTTTTCACTCTCCAACATGTCTTAATAGACACTGTTTTTCTACTCAGTGTAAGCTACCAAACATACTAATGCCATCAAGTATAAAACTTAGCACTTACATTACAAGAGTTTTAAAGATGCTCTGTCTCTCTCTCTCTTTTTTTTGCTTACTTCAAAGTGTCTGATAGAGGGAGTAGGAGAGAAGTAGTTGCAATTTCTATGTGGACATACACCATAATAATATTTCTTAAAAAAAAAAATACATACAGCAAAAGTGTCAGAACATGAAAAAGGAGATTTTTCTTTTCTCTTTATAAGCCGCTCTATAATGCAAGATTTGCATCCCACAGAAAGAAAACACTGAGGAAAGCACATTCCAGTGACTGAAATGCCAGCACGGTTAATGATGCTTGCAATTGCTTTCCCATTTTTATTTCCTCTGAAGCTTAAAGATCCATGGAAGGTAAAACCCACTAATTTTCATCTTTTCATCCTCCACCTGTCCAGCAACACTGCAACCTGTGGCCCCTGCACAAGAATGAGCCCTCCCATGCTCCAGACAGGGGACAAACACCGGTGTGGTGTGGCCTTGGGTGTCCTGCATTTCCTCCAAGCACAAACACAGGCCACCTTCCCCCGTGCCCAGGAGCACCCTGCCCCAAATAGAGTTCTCCCTCTCCATGACCTCAGCAGGAGAATAGTGAATTTTTTGGAATTTTTTTTAAAGAAAATGGAATCGCTTGGTAGAGTGTTTCATTTGCCCAATTCTGGTTCAACGGGTCACTAAAATGTGCTGGTTTTTAGAAATTGAAAATAGACACTATTCCCACTCAGAGTTTTTAAAAAGTTGATGCTTAACTCAAGCCCCATTTAGTATGGGAAAAGGCTAGGAGAAATCAATGTTTTGTTTCAGCATTTTTAAGAGAACACATATCAGAACTTCACCTCACAAGCAGTTTAAATACACATAGGCTGTTTTACAAGTAAAAGAGCCAACAATTCTCAGCCAAGAGACTCTACCAGGAGAGGGAGGAAAGAAAAAGCAAAGCATTTTTGAGCCAAGCCAAGATTTTTCTTCTATTTTTTCCTTAATTGTAAGAATTACAACAGAAGTATGGCTAGAGAAAATACTAGGCAATAAAACTTACAATAAAGCTTACCACAGGGAAGTCATGAGGACTGAATATGGATACCACCTGCTGTAGAAGTATTGTGAGATTTTCATAAGGCTTCAGATTTTACATGAGAACAAGGAACATACTGGTTGGGCTGGTGGCCAGGCTGCAGGCTGAGGGTTTTGGAGTCCTGAGATGATGAACAGCTAACTTTGATCACAGTGACTGAGAACTCAGTTATTCAAGAAGAGTAAACAGCTGAAGTTTTTATGGGTACCACAAAACTGCCAGATGGGCCTGACTGTGGGAAATGAGAACAAAAGAAGTTTGGAAAGAGGGTCTGCTGAGAAGTTCCCCCATCACAACTTTTTTACAACTTAGTAAACATATGCAATTCATTGCTTGTACCCTGGAATCAATTTTCCCCAGAATTTGAAAGTTACTAGCCTGAAGAACAAGAAATTCATTGCGGTCCCAAACTCCTATAGGTGCTTCTGTAAGTCACACTGTGGTATCCCCTGGAGCCTAGAGTTCCATCTAACTTTTCTAAACTAAATGGAACTTTTTAAAGACCTGATAATCTCTGCAAGCCAAAATAAGCTCTGTGTGTGTGTTGTTTTTTTTTTTTAAATCATTTTGGTGTATTTTAATCCTTGAAGCTTTAAAAATGTTTTTGCAAACAGGCTCACATTCATTTACATTTTCTGTCATGTGGTCCAGCATGTTTCAAGTGCCCCCATTTATGGATAGAAGTGGTGCATGTTCCTGAGCATTGCACAGAGATATATGTTACCCAGCAAACTATGTGACACCTCTGACAATCTGCCTTTTAATATTTGTTTCCTTGATATACTCTCTTACTTTAAAGGGCCGTTAAATGATGCTCTGAAAATGCTACTATATTCCCCATCCGCTGCATTCAATTAACACAGCTGGTGGGCAGCCAAGATACTGTGACAACTATTC
Organism: Atrichornis clamosus; assembly: GCA_013400975.1. NCBI lineage: Eukaryota > Metazoa > Chordata > Aves > Passeriformes > Menuridae > Atrichornis > Atrichornis clamosus. The sequence goes on from WBMZ01012945.1 coordinate 31,155, forward strand.
TTCCATCTCAAAGCTATGTAGCATTTATACTCCAAAAGGTCTCAAATACTGACACAATAATTTATAATATCTTCCAGTCCTTTGTATGAGATAAAAATTCAGACAAATCTGGTCTTGCTACAGTCCCTGAAGCTCACAGTCACAGGCAGAGCTGTAAAAACTTTCTCAGCTCAAAGCTCTGCAACTGCATGTGATGACTTCAGCAGTGGAGTTCCCATCAGGTTTCTGGAAATGATTACAGGGTTTTTCATGTTGTCACCATGGAATACAGTGAAAGTGTTAAATCAGTGGGATTTGAAGGATCAAATTCTTACCATTCATACAAAATGGAACCACAGTGTCTTCCCTCTGCAGCTGATATATTTTAATGCTTCCCATATCCTGGCATCAGCTAGGTGTTTACAAGTTAAAAAAACAAAGATAGGTTTGCAGAAAGCTACCTGACATAGTCGTTACACAAGTGCTACCTGAAGCACAGTTTAGAAAACACTTCTTATTCTTCATTTATGTCTGGAAAGAAATACAGCTTTTTTTATTTGGTAATATTATAGTACTGTTTCTGGTGTGAGGTTTCATTGGTTTTATTTCTTTAAGCTACAACTCATCTGCACTTACTTCAGCAGTGTGGAACCAAATTCCTCTGCTACAACATTACTGCTATCAGCTGAGTTACTGTTACTGGATTAAATCTAGCTTGCTGTTTCAAGGAGCAAAACCTGGTGAAATAATGAGTATATTTTTATTATTATTGCTGTTATCCTAATTCTGACAGTGTTTGTGTTGTGCAAACTCAGAGAAAAAGGTGGCTCCTGCCCTAAAGAACCCACAGTTTAAGAGAGTCTCAAGCTGCATCCCTTCCAGCTCGTTGTCTGTTCTGGGGTTATGCACTTTACCTCTTGCACGATCCTCCCACACACCTAAACCCACCTTTACCATTGCAGTGGTTAAATACGTTGTGAGAGGCAGACAAACAAGTTGCCTGTGTGCATGCTTCAAGTTGCTGTTTCTCTAATGACCTTCTTTCATGCTCTTTCATCTCTAAATTTAGCTATCTGCTAAGGCCAGAGTAGCAGATTGGGTGACACAGGAAACACTAATGCAGAGACTGTACTTAATCACTCTCAAAAGAACAGCACAGATTACAAGACAGTGTAATTACTATTCTGTAGCCAAATGAAGTTTATTTTATGAAATTGCACCTTTTCAAATCTAGTAAACCATTAGAATCATTCATTCAGGGCCAACACATGCGGCACAAAATCAAAAGTATTATTTAAGGGCTGACACCAGGAATTTGAAAATCTGTTCATGTTAGGATTATATTTGAACAGATGATATTGTAACTGCTAGGCACAAGTATACCTTAAATCTGAAATGTAATCTTTTAAATAGTTGCCTCAATGTCATCTAATGAGAACATAGTGGAGAATCATGGGAAACAGTTAAGAACGTGAAAAAAAGTATTGAGATTCAGAAAAGTATTGTACAGATACTGACACTGTGATTGAGATACAATGATGGTACTATATTGAGCTTCATGAAATTGCAGGAAGTTATGTCATGTTAAATTCTGGTTTGTTATTGTCAGAGACAAGAAATATGGTAAAATGGAAATATTCTATATTGTTTAGTTGAGATAAATGACAAGCAATTTTATTCCCTGGATCACATATATAAAATCTGATTAAAGTATTAATAAACTTTGTGCTTATATAGATAGTTTTAAAGTTTTAAATCATCCAATTCTCAGAAATCCTACTTCCATTATTCTAGCCGAAACGCTTTCCCTCTTTTTTGAGAAAATAGCACAAGCACAGCCCAGAAAGTTTGTTAATTCTTTCTTTAATAAAGCGGGCTAGATGTTCTTCCAGAGTAAAGATACAAAGCTCCAAAACTAAATCAATACCCAGTCAAAATATGATACTGCCTTTCTGCAGCATATACAGCTGACATGACATGCAAGAGACTTGAAAGTAATAAATTACAGATGTGAGATACAGTACAACAGTCTCAGATATATATCTTAATGCTGCATTAGTTTTCATCAGCAATTTGCAATGCATGTAATTTTTCTATCTGATTATTATTATCCATGAACATTATGAGCAGGTAATTTTTGGAGAAAAAGAATAATCTCATATTTTAAATGACAATTTCTCTCTCAGTGTATTCTTAACATAACATAAGACAGGGTGATGATTTGACATTTTATCTAACTTACAAGTTTCTAACTTAATGAATATACTAATATTCTAACTACCTCTGCACTATGATCAAGTGTCAGAGACAACATATTTGAGATGTGGAAAGACATGGTACAACCAAAGCAGATTAATTTACTGGAGTTGCTCTGATCTTATTTGTATAATCATCTCTCTGCTTTTGAAGATTTTTATCACATCCCACGGCATGATACACATTCAGCTCATTGGTATTCACTAATCAGAGAAAACCTCTTAAAAACTCCCCAAATCTTTACATACTTTTACTGCTGTTTTAAAATATGCAACATTAAAGATACAACTAATTCACAAAAATAAAAAACCTGTACAAATCACACTCTTCCATTGGCAATGAGACTGTTCAAGAAAATAGCCATGTGATCCCTGAAACAACCAACTAGAACAGAAATTGAAAGACTGATGCTTAAAAAAATTAAAAAAGAAGTAAAAACATTTTCTCCTGCCAAAATACTGGAATCTTTGAAGGTTTATGTATCACAGAATATAAAACTTTCCTCTCTGTCCCCAGAATATTTCTTTCCTCTTTCCACAGATACTTCTTGAACAGATTCCCCTTTGTTGGTGGTGTGCCACAAGCCTTGCTGAATGAGTTAAGGCTAGAAAAGCTTGAAAGACCTAAATAAATCAACAGCCACCTAATCCCCTGGCATTCATGCAAACTCAGGGTAACAAAATAAACCTGAAGACAGGCATGCATGTTGAATTCCAAAGTGATTTTGTATGATGCTTAAAATGAAACCAAAATAAACACCTCTCCAAAATGTTATGCATTTAAGATCTTTCATCTAAATAGTCGTCTGACTGTTCACATCACTCTGTTGCAGGGAGGTGTGATGCTATGCCTGCTCATAACATTCGAGTATTTTAACATTTTACAAGGCACAAATAATCTCTGAAGAACTACATGGTTGCTTTAGAACATGTAAAGATGGCAGCTACCACGTATTTACATGACAATTAACTCTTTAATTCAGTCACTGACACAGACCTTGTAAAATCTAAGATCAGCAAATTACATGTCATCTCATCTTTGGGATACGGTACTTCATTTACAATTACATTAAGCAGCAAATAACCACCGTTTCTTAACTTTGAACAAACACAAGCTTTGCCATGCCAATATGAAGTTGTTGCATGGTATAATGTATATGCATCTTAAAAGCAAATAATGCTTTATTTTTGCTGCTGTGATAGAGTGACCTACTAGCACTCCTGCCTCAAGATAGCTCTGTGTAGGTCCTGCAAGAGGAGCTGTCTACTCACCATCAGTTTCATTTTGTGAATTCCAACAGAGGTTACAGGGATCAGAGAGCACAGAAATCCCCCTTATCTACTAGAAAAAAGGTGTTATTAAATGTACTGTTTACTTGATCAGAAAGAAAGACACTTTTCCATAGAAGAACAAGTTATAGAGTTAATTAGAAACTTTCTGTTGGTTAATGCTGCTGCACCATTATGTTTTTCTTGACTAGAAATATGGAAGTTGTATAGGAATATATGTAAACAGAGTCTATAGAAGATAATAGCAATGAGACATAAAGTGCTTTTAATTATGAACATTTCATTCCACTTTGCAACCTTCCCTGGTAAGTTATCATACTTGAGCTAGCTTTAGTTCAACCAGCTCTGTTCTATACTATGAAACACTGTTATTTCCCTTGCACCTACTGTTTTAACTGTGGTAGTCTGAGTAAAATTAAAAAAAAAATCATGGCAGGGGAAGTAAAAGTAGACAAATATAAAGAGGGAAAGAGGTAAACTGGAACTCTCAAGGGGAAAAAGCAGACAAAGGGAAATAAGGCTCTGTTGTATAGGTCCCATTCTCAAGGAGTTTTTCAGTCTCCTGTAAGCATTGAGGAACAACTACACAAGCCTCTGCCTTGAACACACCGCAGGCTATTGCTGGATGAAAATGAAGAAATAAGGATTCCTAAAGGGAGAACAAACTTCCTACCAGGATGATGCTTTTAATCTTTCTGATACTCATTCCCTACTTCTCTAATCACAGTCTCTGAAGGAACAGTACCCTTTCCTACTCAGAAAACCCAGTCAAGCATATTTTGTAAAAGGGTAATATTAAATCTAGCTTGTCTTTGCTGCTTCAGGTCTGAATCCAAGTATCTACACACTTCCATTATGGTACCTAGCACATACTATTATATGTTTTGGGAAAGCAACAGTTCTATAGTAACAAAGCTCCTAAGTAAGATAATAGCATAACTAAGAATAACTGTATATTAGAACTGGGTTTCACTGGGTCTTTATTTAAGGCAAATATTAAAAGGTATATATTATTTTTTAAAAGTTGCAAATTTGTGTTGGTTTTTTTGTTTACTTTTTAATTTTAATATAGGCTTTTGGCAGCTGAAATGGGTTACCTTTATCTATTTTCTGTCCTTGTAATCCAAAGAACTATCCAGCCCGTGGAATCATAGAAATTTGAGCCGAGTCATAATGACTGATTTCCCAAACTCTCCCAACCTATTTCTTTAGATGTCCAGTGGGCTGACAATAGCAAAATCAGAATCTTTGCTGTTATTACTACTGTCATCATCAGGGCTGGAGCTCAGGTTGCTGGAGGAGGCTGAGATGGAACCCATCAGAGGGTCAGAGAATATCAGAGAAGAACGAGACGGCGCTTCTGGCTTCACTGCTGCCTCCTTGTGTGCCTGAAGGGACAGCGCCGGCTCTGGGACAGCACTTTTACTTCTTTCCTCTTCTTTGGAAACCATAATATAGTCATCAGCACTCTTGCTCTCACTAGTGCTCGAATCAGTCGTAGTCTGTGAAACAACAGCACAGAAAGGACTTACAGTGAGTACAAGAGTTACCACATAACGAGGCTTATGAAGCATGTCAGGGATATGGGAATGGGGCAAAGGAATAATTATTATTCAAATTAGCAATGACCAAATGAAGTAAAAGATAAAGCGGATATTAACTTTGGATGACATCATTTGTTTTTTCACAGAATCACAGAATATTCTGAGCTGGAAGGGACCCACAAGGGTCATCGAGTCCAACCCTTAAGTGCATGGCCCATATAGGGATCAAACCCACAACCCTGGCATTATTAGCACCATGCTCTGACCAACTGAGATAATTTTAAAAAGCATAAAATGTAACACTCTAAAAATACATTATTGGGTAGCCCAGTCTTACATGTCTCAATGTCATAGCACCTCCATGTAGTGACCACAGCAGCCAGGCATTAAACATAGAGGAAAAGTAGAGAGGCAGCTGGACAAAATGTGAATGTCCAAATTTGTGGCAATACAAGCCCATCAGCTGTGACTCTTTCACCAAAAAAAATTCCAAAAAAGTAAATTCATTTTGGGGTGAAAAGCGATCGTAGGTATTATAGAAAAAAAAAAGCAGTTACAGAAAAGAACAACAAGAATAATCTGAATGAGATGATAAAGATGAACCTTCAGCATGGTATATAAAATTGTAGTATGGAGGTCACCACAAGCATCAGCAAGCCACAACTGGACTTACAGTATCCATGGCCTCCAGCAAAACTTATTTTGCAAAATTTATTATTACAGCTGGCAATGATTTTCTTGCTTTGATTACTGATTATAGGTCAGAATGTTCTTGAAAGGGTACTGTAGAGTAGCTCAGGAAGCAAAACCCACCAGTGATTAGGAATGATTGTAAGATGAAATGAGGGAGCTGGAAGTCTTTGGTTGTTATTTACATAGTCGTTACAAATTGTTGAAAGTCACAATCAAGAGAAATATCAGCTGAATGGAAAAATATATTCAAATACAGAATTGTGACCAAAATGTATATGAACAAGGATTCAAACATCTCCCTTTCTAGTAAATTTATAATTTTTGTGTGTTATCACCAAGTATGCAGGTATAATTATATTGTATAATTAATATTACTATAGGTTTATTAGTATGTAATATTCTGTTTTGTAATGAATTCATTCTAATACTTTATAATTCAAATGGAAGAATCTTAAGTCCAGAACATTGGTTAAAATTTTACAGGTCCCAGTGTAAGACAGTTGTCACATTGATAGAAATTTACATCTATTATTTTTTGATACTAACTCACTTTTCACGGATGACTTAAATTAATACAAAACAACTAGCCTTTGCTGAGTGCTATCAAAGTTGATGTCCAAACTTCCTGATCCATGCAGAACCAAAGTAGTACGAATTTCAAAAATTTCAAGCAGTTTCCATGAAGTTAAAACCAAACAGATCTATCGTACAAAGAGAGATACTTCACTGTTTAAACACTTCTGAGCTGAGACATCATTTGTTATTAATTAGCCTTTTGGTTTCATCTTGTCTGTTTGAAGTGCTGTCTTCATGAGGTGTCAGTCAGTCAGCTGCCAGCTCCAGGGGGCTGAGGACACAGGCAGCACACAACCGTGGCTCTGCTCCATCTACACAGAATCACAGAATAGTTTGGGTTGGAAGGACCTTTAAAGGTCATACAGTCCAACTCCTACAGTGGGGCAGAGGGACATCTTCAACTGGATCAGGTTGCTCCTAGCCCTGCACAACCTGACCATCAATGTCTGCAGAGATGGGGCATCCACCACCTCTCCAGGAAATGTGTTCCAGTGTCTCACCATCTTCATAATAAAAAAATTATTCCTTATATCTAATCTAAATCTAGTCTAGTCTATATCTAGTCTTTTAGTTTAAAACCATTCTCCCTTGTCCTCTTGCAACGGGCCCTGCTAAGAAATTTGTCTCTATCTTTCTTTCAAGCCCCCTCTCAATACTGAAAGGCCACAATTAGGTCTCCCTGGAGCCTTTTCTTCTCCAGGCTGAACAACCACAACTCCCTCAGCCTGTCTTCATAGCAGAGGTGCTTCAGCTCTCTGATCATCTTTGTCACACCCCTCTGGACTCACTCCAACAGGACCACATCCTTCCTGTGCTGGGGACCCTTGAACTGATGCAGTGCTCCAGGTGGGGTCTCATGAGAGTGGAGTAGAGGGGAAGAATCACCATCTTAGACCTGCTGGACATGCTGCTTTGGATGCAGCTCAGGGTACAGTTGGACTTCTGGGCTTGAGTGCACATTTGGGACATGTCCAGCCTCTCATCCACCAGTATTCCCAAGTTCTTTTCAAGTAGGGCTGCTCTCAATCCCTTAATCCTCTAGCCTTGGTATTAATACTTTTTTGGGAGCTCCAAATGCCATATTCAAAATTTCAGCACTTTGTTCCCAGCCCCTCGCCCTGTACAAAAGAAATATACATTCCTCTAAACAACCACTGCTGCATAATTCACCAGGCCTCTTTCCACACTTCTATTTAAAAGCTCTCTGGGAATGCAGTACAGTCTCATTTTTCAAAATTATACACTTTATTATTCCAAGCTATCAAGAATACTTTATTTCAGTCCTCACAGCCCTCACACCTCCACCTTGCGTAGGGTGACACAGATCTTACTTAGTGAAACACTCGCCCAGCAGGATCAGTATTTTCCTCGCTGTCACCCCCCAATTTCCTAAATTCTGCTTTAAAAAATGTTCTCTTGTGCAGTTAAAAAAGCATCCTGCCCTTTAATAAAGGAAAGAAAACTACTCATCCCAATTTCTTGTTGTTAGTGTTGTGCTTCACAACACTACTTTTCATGCTACCCACACTTTTCGGTTTGGTTAAGGAGACCTATAGCTCACTGAACTAACGGAGAAGCAGCAAAGCAGAGATATTGACCCCAAAATGCTATAAAAGGGCTTCCTGTAAATGTTTGCTCATCCCTAGCACACGCTGGTATTTTGGTACTTATATTTCCAGAGGTAAAATACCTCCTTCCTTCTTCTTCTGCCTGTTTCTGTTTCAGGAAACTCATGCTGACGTGAAGCATGTTTTCTCCCATCTGCTGCCACTACTGAATAAATGAAAAATGACAGAATTATACTTCCAGTAGCTTTGAAAGTTAACAACCTTACGCCCGTTGCCATATGGCTTCTCCAAACAATTTTCCTGATGAATATCAGCTACTAGGACCAGGCTTATTTCAACTGCCTTCACACTGTGAATGAGTTAAAACTAACTGCAAGGATACAATTCAAGAAAGCTTAGAAGAACAGCAGCTCATTTTGCCTCCTTCTTTGAACAGACATAAAGGCAAGATAATGTGTTAATTATCATTCATTATTTAGCAACAGAAGCCTTCTGTTTGTCAACTGCATGCTGCTACCAAAGCCAAACATTCCAAAAAATGCTTGATTTCTTTTAGCCTTTATCTAAATTTTTTTGCATTTTTAATTTTGCAGCTTTCCTTTCTAAAGAAGGGCTATATCCTTATCCTCACTTTGCAGAAAGGGATTTTAAGGCAAAAGAGAGGAAGAGCGCTTTTAAAAAAAAGAGAAGATGATAAATAATTTATACTTATGTAACAATCAAGCACAAAAGACCAGATTTTAATCTCAATTACAGAATAGCTACACCTGTAACTGTTCCAGCTGTCCTAGAAAATACCCCTATAACTCCAGCAGAGAAAAATCTCTACAGTACAAATCACACCAAATAAAATTACAGGCATTACCGAAGTCACACAAAATGTAAATACAGTAGAATTTATTTAGCAAGAAAAGCATTAAACGGCCTAGAAGTGGTTGTTTTTTAATCCCTGTGCAGCTCTCAGTAAGTTCTCCAGCCATGACGTAGGGCACCAGCACAGCCCATTTTCTTCAGCAGAGCTAAAAGCCTGGGCTGTGGCCTGGTTTGGGTCAACAACTGACCCCATCAATTAACAGTCCAATGTCACAGTCCACTAAACTACACAGTTTTATTTTCCTGGTTTTCTTAAAAGGGGTCCAAAACTCTCCTCTTTTTGTTTGATTTTAGCCACGGCAGTTAAAGACGAGGGGCTCAGAAAGAGCAGAGACTAACCAGGGGATAGTTAGACAGACAGCCTAACTATCCCTAATTAACTAGGCATACTAACAGTCCTCCTGGACTGCCATTTCTAACACTAACCTTTTTCTTTCTGTCAAAGGGGCTGTTGCTCATTATCATAATTGGAACTTCCAGAAGATAAGTGGAGAGGAAGCTAATCCATATGAATGTACTGCACCTCCAAATGTAAATGGTGCAGTGCTAAGGCCTCATTAATGCTCTGCAGCAGCTCAGCTTGTACAGCCTCTACTCACGTTGCTCATAGTTGGCTTATGAGCAGCCTTTGAAATTGTGGGACCCATGGATGCCACTCAGTTCCCAGGGCAGGAGGCATACTCTGACTACACACCATGATAAGCCCAGACCTCATTATACATCGCCCCGAAAGTTTCCATTGGAAAGAAACCTGTGCAGACCAGGCTACACCTGCTCCACCCTCAACACTCAAAGTGCAAAGGCCCAGCACCTCCATGATATGTGGCTGAGACCAGCCTCTGAGTAAGGGCTCCTTCAGCATGAATAGGGTCTGCACACACACGTTGCATGTTGCCATGTTATATGGCAGCCTATCATCTAGTTTCTAGGAGTGAAAAATAATCAAACACCCCATTATTTGCCATTTTGGGAAGAAAGCAAAAGGTACTATGTATAAAATGCTAGGAGATAAAGGGCAAAAATAGAAGGTCATTACATGAACATTCCAATATGCTATATCAGTTTAATGTATGGCTTTATTGCGGCAGAACGTAGTGACTGTAATACAACAGCTGAGCAATGAAAACTTTCTAGCAAAGCTTTGCTCTTTGAATGTGCCATTACTAAGTATAAAAAAATAAATCTCAGTATTACTTAGAATATCAAAATACAATTAAAGTATGTTTTTTAACATAGAGTGTTCTAACTCAGGGGGATTGTGTGTTATAAATCAGAATGACCCTGTGTCATAATTTGAAAATGAATAAATATTTCCTGTAGTTCCTAAGTAAACCTGTCAGAAGTAAACTGACTGCAGACTCAGTTAGACTTTGAGGTGATAGTGCTCCCACCGATTTACAAGGGTGAGTATCAGCAGTGGCATGGCAGACTTAGCAGAACTACAACACAGAAATGAGCAAATACAAAAGTACTTATTTTTAAGATCACATTTGAGACAGACCGAGTCTTAGACAGAGAGGGACCTTTGTCTATGAACTTGTCCTATGACTGTATATCTTGTATGTGAAAATGTTGTTTACGGATTCAAGGAGAAAGTCAATACAATGAAGTAGAAGGTAAAAGCAACCTCCTTGCTACTTCCTTTTTGGCACTGGCCATGAATACACTGCAATGCAGTTAATCAGCTCTTACATAATGGGATCCTGGAGGACAAGGACAATGAGAAAAGTCATGTGGGAACATTTGGTATGAGAACATTTACCTGCAGTTTTAATATTTTCTTGTAGGAAATTAATCTCTGATTCTGTAATTCAACAGTGTGAAACAAGAACTCCCCCCAAACACTTAAGTATCTGTGTGTGGAGCATAAGGCTACAATAAAAATAATTGATTGGAGTAGGGCAGTAGCTAGAGATCCCACTCTCCGTAAGGATCAGGAATGCTGGGGTGTCCCGTGTAACGTCCAAACATGCTAGAGGAAGTCTCCAAAAAGTGGAATGCCATCAATGGCCTGCTTGAGATGTTTTTATCTTACCTGTTGTCCTGAGTTGAACTGCTGCTTTGTCATGACAGATACCTTTAAGCCATCACCTGCCCCCTTGTTCTGACTGTTGGAACAGTAATGATCATCCGCAATAGTGATTTGCTCATTTTCTTCAGCTTCCAGCTGGCTCTGGTTGAAACGCAATGAACCTTTCAGGATATCCTTGATCTGTTGTTGAATGGGAGGGGAAAGGATGCAAGTAAAAAATTTGGACGAATTCTACATTCTTGTAAAGCTCAGTGCAGATTGCTTTCACACATCATTTCCCTAAAATATTTGCTTTGAAAACATAAGAAGCAAGTCAATATTCATATCTATATTAGTTAAAGATATAAAAACCAGTAAAATGTGGTTGTGTCAGAGTCTGGAAAACAACTATCCAAGAAATCTAAAGAGAATGAAACTATTAAGATTATTCCCTGCCTCATTGTAGGTTTAACATATGTCACATTGTTCCTCATAAAATGTATTTTGAGGGAGCAGAGGGCAATATAATCAGAGCTACAGATGCTCAGCAGCATTCTCATTTTATGTATGTAGTATTTTTTCCTTAATGACATTCAAGTGTTGTCACATTTAAACAATGAGGGCACATGCAGGGTTATTGTCTAGCAAGTACATTTTGCATTAAGAAAAACAACAGTGTGGCTTAAGTCCAGCACTTGGTGTTGTACTTCTTTAGTTTTGATTTGAGGCCTTCAAAACCTTCAAGGGAGCAAATACCGTGCAAGTCGTTTGAACTCTTTATAGCTGAGTTTTACCTTTACAAATAAAAATACACCACAAGGTTTGATGCACTAGTAAAACAGCTAAAAGAAGACAAAACAGCAGCATACAAAAAGAATAAAATAAGAGGAAAAAGGAGAAAGGATTAATAGCTATGAAGGGCACAAGAAGGTTAAGCTAAGCAATAGTAATACCTGCTTCAGACCAGCCAAGGAAACCAGAATTTCATCTTCTTTTTCCAAGTGTTCTTGCAAAATCACTTCCTGAATATTTCCTGCAACATCAAAAGAAAAAAGAGGTAAAGAGAGAAAATACACTAAATAAACTTTAATGTGCTGTCAACTTACTGCTGACTGATGCTTTCGAAACAAAATTCTGTGACCTGCAAACACCATCCAAACCTAGAGACTGACAATCTTATTAGCTGCTGAGGTGAGGTCATCCTGAGCCTGGCACTGCTTTCAGGAGGCCTCCAGCAATGCTCTGCTTCTGCAGGACTTTTGTTGCCCCTGTGTACTAAGGGACTCAGGCTACCACTGGCCCCTAGGAGACAACACCAGTCTCTGTGTTACATACAGCTTTGAAAATGAAAATGCTTTGGAAAGCATTCAAGAACATTTAGAGAAATCTGCTGCATCTCATAGAAAGCTTTAGGGTAGGAGCACAGCAATCTACATCTTGATCCCATGGCCACTGCAGATGCTAGAATGCTCTTCTTTATGAAAACAATATAAAAAGTCTCATTCCCTTTTCAATCACTTCTTTTAGCTAAAAGACCCAGGTCTGAGCAAAACTTATTTGACAGAAGGAGCAGTGCAGTACCAACACTTCAGAAGACTCCTGCCTTCCAAACCCATAGTGTGGTCCTTCAAGGATGCATTTCAGTACCCTGGTATAGAGTGTTTGCATGAGGGCAATGCTACAGTCCAAACCAGACCAAAGAAACTACAGCTCCAATAGCTCTGCAGACTCTAAACTATGTCAGATCCCTTCTGGCCTCCTAGCTGATACCTTCCTCCTCTTTAAGAAAACAGCAAAGATTCCTAGTGACAGATTGGCAGAATGAGATTGTTTCTGTCAACTGAAAATGACTAAAACCTCTGTGCCACTCCTGTCTTGCATACACAGACTGAGCCCAAATTCCTCAATGGCACTCATTTGGGAAGAATGCTTTGCTCTCGTGAGTATCTGTATCCCAGGTACTTCACAATTAGAGCTTTTTACTGTTAATCCACACCTGCATTGAACATGTTTGTTTTTAAAACCACCTGCATATTCAGGACCCAAACCAGTGAAAAGCCAGAACTGTTGCAACAGATGATCCTTGCAAGGACAAATATGATGACACTACCAACTCTGACACAATATTAAGTTTCAAGTAAAAGCATTGAGTAATTTCATATGAGTTTTGTGTTTACAGAATAAATAGCAAAAGAATGAGATGGGGGAGACAGGACAAGAAGAAAGATTAAAAGTAGAGAGGTGGATTTAAAACCTGTGTATAAACACAAATTTGAAATTGAGTGGGGGCCAGAAATCAGCAATGGGTATAAAGGAAGAATGGAAAGGGCAAAGAGGAGAAAGGATCCAAGCCTAAGTACTAAATGAACTGCTAAAAAAGCAATCTGAAACGTAGAAGGAGTGCAAGAGGCTAGAGCCATGAAAGGCAAGAGCTGACAGGAGTCAAGGTGATGTGATCAAGGTCAAGAGCATCGGTGAAGGAACCATAACTCAGCTTTGCATAAGCAGCCTACCTGAACAAGATCTATGGCCATGTTATTTAGCACACATTATTTACCATATTACAGTGGCAAAGTCCTGCAGCAATGAAGTCAAACACTGTACAATCGAACAATGTCTAGAATAAATTTTACATGAGAAAGACACTGCATTATGAAGGCTAGAAATAAGAAAAACCTAAATCTTTCTGCAAATATGTAGCATCATGAATTGAGAGAAAACATAATTAATTCAACATTTCACTTGCTTTTTTATATTTTACATCTAAATTTTCTCACCTCTCAGTTTGGTAAGTAAATTATACTAATATTTATTTATAAAAGAATAATTTACGTTCTGTTTTCCACTGCGTAAGAAACAATGCATGATTTCCTACTTTCAAAAGGCTCAGAATTTGAAATGTCCGAAGTCCAAAGTCTTCATATGCAGGAGAGCCATGCTTGATCACAGCCTGAATCACTGAATTCAACATCTTTTCCATTTCTCAGCATTAGAAAGAAAAGCATTCAATAGTGTTTGATCCCCACACAAACTAAACAATACATTAAAAAACTAAGGCATTCAAAACAAACCTAAATGCAAGAAATCTAAAAAAATGGGAAAATAAGAACAAGAGAACAAAAGCTGAAAGACATTCCACGTGAAGTGGAAATACTCTACTATTATTACTGCTCTTTAGAGCTGTTTTATAAGTCAGTATTTAAAAAAAAAGGGGAAGAATCTATCATCACAACAAAACCCTGCTGTAACTGTGTTTGAAGAGACAGTACATTGAGAAATTTCTAAGAACTTATGAATGGAACTATGGTAATTACCCAGCAGTAAAAATTAATAAAAATGTTTGTATCATCACATATTTACTTTAGCAAGATTAATGCCAGATTTTAATATTAGTTTCAGGGGAAAAAAAGATTTGGAGAGAAAAGGTAGGAAATACAGGCAATAAGTAGCAACTGAGACATAAAGGCATAAATTGGGATGTCCTTCTCTAGTGCAATGAAACAGGAGGAAGGTGGAATTCCCTGTGGAATTGGCAATGAATCTTTCTTCTTCTTAAATATGTTCTAGAAGTGCATACACCTTCTAATCTGCTAGCCTCATTGCTTTTGAATGTAAAGTTTTTTAACTTTCAAATACATGGAAACCAAATTTATCAGTGCTTATTCTTCTTCCCTGGCTAATGAGTAGAGATGAATATTAAAAAAAAGTCCTTAGAGCAGAGAAGCATGCAGGCAATGTGATTTTGCGTGAGTGCCTCCTCGATGACATCCTGCGGGGACCACCCTTTGAAATCCTGTGAACTGCAAGGCCAGGTGGGAGGAGAAGGAGGGATGGCAGGAAACTTGGTAGGTACTCTGCAGCTGCCCTCCAGTGAACGGCTGTGCCAGGGTGCAGCAGTACTCACCAGCAGTCCTCATCCAAGCCTTTCCCACTGGTGGGGGGACGTCATAGGGCAGTCAGTCACTCAGATGAAGAGGGAAACTAAGCTCTCAAGTGCAGACAAAGCTTCTTATTTTACCTTCCTGTACCTCACAAGATACCCTTGTAAGTAGAAATACTTTAAAAAATACTGTTTCAAAAGTGCTAGGAAGCATACTTGCTATGCTATTGCTCAGCTGAAGGACTTTAAGTTATATAATTTAATTATTCTTCCTTCATAGGAGATGTTACTGTACTTTGAGAGAAGTGCTTCATGTATATGAATGAATTTGCCACATATTGACTTTTTTCCTTATCTGCTGCTCTATATCAGTATCTCACAGTCATGTTTCTTTTTTTTTTTAAATAAAAAATAACTATCTTAAGAAAACTCCTGCGCATGTCAGTTTGGAATATACCTTCCTACCTTTATAAAAACCCCACTGATGCAATGCACCAAACAAACTAATTATGTGATTTCTAGATTGTTCAGAACCGAGTCTAGTTTGATCTGTGCTATAAATATCCATCTACTGGGATAGCTGTTGTCATGAAAAAGTAACCAAAATACTATAGTACATTGAAAACTAAGGTTAAGGTCAAATATTCCTGATTGCCTTGTTTTTTTTCTTTCTTTCTTTCAAGATTTCATTTAGCTGGTGCCAAATGTTTTCTGCAGAAAAAGACAATATTTTTTTTTTCAATGAAGTTCTTAGTAGAGGAAAACAAAAAGTGAATTTTGCAACTTCTCACCTGGTGGTCAGAGCACTGCTGTGAGATGTACGAGATACCAGACAGCCATTACAAGATCCTGGATTTGTTTCAAAATAGTGCTAACAAATGCCTGACTATCACAAAATGAACTGTCATACCCTGATTGTGATCCTGACGAAGCCTCAGAAATACCAGAGCTGTAAAACCAGCTGTTCTCTTCAGATATCAGCAACGTTATTCACCATGATGGATGCCCCCCAACCAGATTCACAACACAAAGGATGCCTTTTATATAATTGATTAGAATTAGTTTTGGGTACTTATTCTCAAATGAACAGATTTGTTTAAGTTTAATAGATACTAGATCAGTAAATCAATAATTACCTCCTGAGCGAGACTGTGATCAGCTGCCTCGATACACTTTAAATACAACTATAACTACAGAGGAGGAACATGCAAGTGATTGTATTCATGTTCTTCTTTTCTACAAAATACGGAAAAACACTGTAGCAGGTAATGATTTTGTTAGCAACAGTTGAAACAGCTAAAAATTAAGATGAAATATGTTTTTCATTTCTTGCTGTTATAGCAAATTGTAAGTCAGTTTACATGCAAACTCAGCATAAAAGCAATTTTTAAAAAATCAAGGCTTCTGTTTTCTTCCCCTAAATTAATTGCTAAACTTTAAACTGAAGACATGCTATCACCCTCTCTACAGAGATGAAAGAGGAGAAACATCCACAGCAGCTCCTAGCAGAAAAATTAGAGAAAGCTTATGCTCTCTGACGGTTGAAATGCAACATATTGAATGATGATGTGAGCAGTCACTGCTGAGTTCCCAGGCCAGGGACAGGGGCTACTCAAAACTCTCCTCTCTGAATGCGGAAAAGCTGTTGGGCTTGGCATAATTATTTGAGAGGCTTATTAAATAAAGTCACTTTCACTGAAAATTTTGCTTGCATTCAATAAAGATTTTGCAAGAGACCCACCCAGAGCTGCGTTAAATGAACGGGAAAACTGGTCTGCTGTAGACAAGGTCCCCTCAGGCATCTCTTCATGCCTATCCATCCAGAAGACAGATCTGCACCTCTTCCCTTCCACCACGGAGGTGGGAGACAAACAGAGCTACAGCCCTGCCAGATGAAGGCACAACGCAGACTTGACATTTAATCAGATGGATGTGGAGAAAACTGAACACAGGAATAACTTTAACGCCCTTGTTCTCTGAGGTTCTTTGTTTTCTCCCGCACTGCTGACTTTTTGCAGCGCATCTCTCTCCTAATGATTTCTATTTTAAGCTGGTCTCCGTGGGGCCTTTCCAGGAAGATGACTCCTGCTGAGAGGAGCTAACTCAAAATAGCTGCAAGCTGTATTACGAATGTTGCCTTTCTACTACTAGTTCCTTATCAATGACTTCTGAACAATCAACCGTGCCAGAGTCATGTTAAATCGGCTTTTATCACCCTTGCTTTTCACTACTGAGAAGAGAGCTCTAACTCAGAATGCTAAGGTGTCTTCTCACTTCCAAGGTAGGTAGGAGGGAGAGAACACAGACTATTACTACATATGCCTCCTTCGTTTCCCAAAAGACGAAAGCAAAAAAATCCTAATGTACCCATAGATCTCAAGGCACAGTCAGCTCTCCAGACTCATATTCCAGTACTTCTGTATGATTGTCTTTATGAAATCGGGGTTTACAGAAAAAGCTTCCAACATGCCCTGCACAATATACTAGTGATAGTAAGCCTGCTTTTTTCAAGAACATTATGGGGCTGGAAGGACAGACTGGGACTTTAGCTTCTGATAATCAATTTTTCTCTCTCTTCACAACAAATACTGCTTTCCTACCTGAATTTGGTCTGACTGAGCAGGAAAATGAACTCTCTCCTTAAAATTGTACAGAAAATCTACACCTTAACAGTGGTTTGTGGCCTTTCTAGAAAGACTATGATGTATGACATAGTGATATTGCTGTTAAATAATGCATCTCAGAATGTTTCCAACTACTGCATTTTCCTTCCAGCATTAAAAATATAAATGAGAGGAATTAAATTTCCTTCTAAAACAATAGTGTTTGTGATCTAAGTGTTGATGAAGGCAACACTGCTAAGTAGCCTAACTTTCACTTACCTATCTCACTGTGAATGCCAACTCTTACAGTAACAATTATGCATTATATTAAAAGCATCACTTAGCAATATTTGAGTGTTAAAGAATTTAAAGATCTTAAAAATCTGAAGTATTTGTGAAGCACTGCATTCTTTAAAACATTTATTTGAATATAAATGATGTATTCATACAGTGTATGCTTCTTATTCACGTGTTGTGTGGAGCAGCAATATTTATCACTATTTAACGTGTGGTAATGCTCATGACATCAGAGAAATATGTAGCAAAAAGTTACCAATCACCAACTCGTAGCAAGGCACAGAATTGCACATGTACAGAAAAAGAGGTTGGTAGGGTCATGAAGTTATTTTGTCCATCCCTTGCTCAAAGACAAGATCAACTCTTAGCTGTGAACTCTGATTTACACATGGTAAGCAGATTATGCTTAACATATACCTTGCATCTGTGTGTTTATGGAAATACTGGGGGAACTAACAACTCAGTCATACCACAATTTAGCTTCTGCTAAGGTATTATTCCCTTATAGCTGAAATCAGAAGAGAAACCACTGCCTATGAGATGCTGGAAAGGAAAGGGTGGATTGTCAGCGTACTTCAGTGTCTGGGAGATGCTCATCAAGCAGCAGGGAGGAAGCAATGGGAATTCACTGAAAGTTGCCTGGAAAGCTGTTAATTAGGTAGTGAGGGGGTGGGTAAGCTTCATTATTTTAATCTCCTTTTCATTCAGACTACTGGGATGAAAGCATCTGTAGGTGCCTACCATGGCTAGACTTTCAGGACTGGCACAGTTGTTATAGAAAGAAAGCAGGCTCTCTAGCAGTTAAACCAGTTGGTTTTGACCTTAAGAGTTACCCTTAAGTGACAAAAAGGTGATTAAAATGCATGGGGCATGAAGAATTACACTTTTATTCTTAATATATAAATATATATATATCTCAAATATTTGTTTCCCAGAAAACATTCCTATGTTTGATTTAATAAATTTGCTAATGTCCTTTATTTATATGTTGTTTTTATAGGTTATTTAACATCATTATTCCTAACCAAATGGAGCAATCCCCTTAGACTCATGGGGCTGTATTTGATGTCGCCTTGTTTCCTGATAGCATTTCTAATCACACTGGATTTATAAACCATGGATTATTTTATTTATGTCCCAAGTATAGGAGAACTCATTTACTACACTTACTTCCTCAACAAATGCTAAAGTATTTCATTTCAACACAGGTCAGCAAAATAATTTACATTTCATTTTAGCCTTACAAAAATGTCATAACCTTTCATCTCACCACATGACACATAAACCAAGAATTCACTACGATCTTGCAATACGTTCAACAAGCACTGTGTCCAGATCTGTACTGGGCAGTATGTCAGTCCCTAAATACTGAGCAGTAAATCAACTTTCTCCTCTCCTTTCCCCACTGTAAATGATCCTTATAATAAAATGCATCCTTATAGCAACTGCACTGACTGTTAAAAGAGGATGAATGAAATCAGTCTAGTTAAACCTTTAAAGGTGCTATTTCACATAACAACTAAAATTTTACTGGCAACTATACCCTGTAAGTTTTAATTCCTTTTATTTTTATATTTTTTCTTCCTTGCTCATGGTGTTTTAAATAATCACAGTGAAAAGGTGCCTTTGAACTGTGTCTAATAAGTCTTCCAAGTAATATTTGTCTGGGTGATGTCAGGAAGTGCTAGTGAATCTTAGAAGTGCCAGCATTGCTTGATGGCTGTGGCAGGGACATGTCCTGTGATTCCATTCAAAGAACTCTCAAAAGATTGGCTTTCATTTTTCTTGTTACCGTGATGCCATAACTTCTGGGCATTCTGTAAGTATGCACAGTTTTATACAGGCTACCTATGAAAGCTGAGAGCTGACAGGTCTTTCCAATGGTGGTGTTTAGAAGAATGGGAGATGAAAACCTCACTTTTCCGCATCCCTTCCACAACTCACACTGGAGGGGCAGGGATGTACTGGAATACTGGTGAAGGACATAGCAACATATTACAGATAGCAAAAGTCAAATTGGAAAATGCACCGTAAGAACAAGCAAACAGCCCTGTATGGATAGTTCAGAGAAGGATTTATTTGCCTTGGCTTAGCAGAGCCAGGATGCTTAAGCATAAACTTACTGGATGTGGGTCAGAACTAAGAGGTTTTTGTGATGTTGCCTCCTAGACAAGAAGTGATTTAAAAACCTGGATATTGAACAACATATTTCTGAGACCCACCTGAATCTCTCTCTGGCAGCTGGTTCAAGTTAAGCAGTAACAGTATGAAGGTGAAATTAATAAAACCAGGCAGACTTATGTTTCCTCTGCATAATTGGGTACCTTTGCACATATTTCTAGGGTGTTGTGCAGAACCCTGTGAGCTAACTCTTTGCAGAGGCGGCATGAATCCTCAGGGCTTATTAGCTGAGGCTCTATGCAGTGAGAAAGCAGCTAAATTGCTTCTGAATCTCAGCTAGCTGGGGAAGCCACCTTCTGCATTTACATAGTGCTGCCCTTAAGCAAAAGCAAGTGTGGAATGACCTTAGTTTTCTACTTTTATAACCTGATAAATTGCCCATCAAAAAACCCAGTTTCTATATAAAGATCTCCATATCCAAGTTAATACTGAACCAATGTTCCTTTAAATTGCCCCTCATGAAAAGGACTTCCTGTGCTGCACGTGTAATTATTTGGTAAACTTTCACACACTTGGAGGTCTGAAACTATATCTCTGTTGGAAAAAAATGGTAGGTTCTTCTGTCTCAGAGAAGGGCGATGGATTGGTTCCTGTCCCATATAAAGAGAAAACAATGAAATTCAGCACTTTTTTCTCTGGAAAAAAACCTGGCAAGTTCATAAAGAACCTCCACAATCTCTCATATTGATACCTACCTATGGAGGACTGATACTTCTCCAGGGCTTTAATTTACTATTTGTTAAGAAGTTGCACTTTAATCATGGGCCAGTGCTGACGTGGTCAAACCCTAAGGACACTAGAATAGCAGAGGGTGTCAGATGAGAGTGTCATCAACTGGTGTCACCTGAACTGCCATTTAACAGCACTGGGTTGGCTTGAGCCTGGGATGGAATGAAGCTTTGCTCTTTGAGACCCTCCAGACCAACTTCATGTTGAACTAACACCTCAAACTCAGTCCCATGTCAACTGTAAAGGACAGAGAGGAATCTTCCAGCAGATACTATAGGGCCCTCTGAGTGCTGTTTGTGTGCATGTCTCTTATACAAATTTTTCATGATCTACTCTAAGACCTCAGACAGATGTCACATTTAACAGCTACCAGGAAAAGTCTTCTTCCTAATGCACTTGCTAGCTTGATGCTTTTATTTTCACATAGTGAAAGAGAGGAGGAAACAATCAATATTCTTCAAAAAAGAAATAACATTATGACAGGTAACAATATTGTAATACTTAAATGGTGTATTACAACTTTCTGAATCATTGAGCCTTGAGGTGCTTATGTGCACTAACAGAATAGTATCTCCCAGAAAGAAAAATGCTGAAGAACATTACCATATTTCTGAAATAATCAGTGACAATATTATATTTCCTGAAAAAGGCCAGTGTTTGTGAGAAAGTAACATCAAGAAAATGTATCTGTGATGATGCTGGAGCAGTGATAGCTATGACAACTTATTTTTTCACTATTAGCTGAGTAAGATTCTGCATTTATTTTGTGAACAAAGCCACATGACAGGTTTACAAGTTTGGATGTATCTTCATTGCAATAACAGAAAAATTGAACACAGGATTTTCTTTTTTTTTGGAAACTTTGACAAGCTTCTGAAAACGTGTGGGAACAGAAGTAAAATCTGCTTCCCTGTACTGCCATTTTACACACCAAAATTTCAACATTTGTCCTTGGAGGTGTTAAAAGGAATTTTCCCTTGGCACTACTCTAGTGGTTAAAGGAGAGGGGGAAAAAAAGTAAAGATCTTTCTAATACACAGCCCTAGGAAGGAGACAAAGATCACAGAATGACTTTCCTCCATTTTTATAATCAGAAACCTATTTCTAATTTCTACACATAGCACTAAGTAGCAATGTTTCAGAACCACCATTCATTCCCATGGTAACATATCCCAATATTACAAGCAGTTAATTATGTCGTTGCCATGTTGTAGACTGTGGGGTTTATTTACAGAAGGAGATAAACATTTAATGAAAGCATCTTTGAATATATGAACTAAATAAAAACCGCCATTCTATTCCTCATACTCAGAATAGTTAACTTTGTAACTGCACCTGACTGTCATCTGGATCCCCTCTATAAGGAAAAGAACCTGACAAAAGACAGCCAAAAAAATCCTCAACTGTCTCACTGTAAACCACAAAAAGAATATTTGGTAATTGTTTGACATTGTGATAATTTTGTGGCATATGGTCTCTGAATATGCATTTCTATAAGCCTGAATTAATATTGTTTTGTTAAAAAGTGACCTGCAAAGATAATGCACCAATACAGGAAAAAGAATATTGGTTGAATAATAAAGTCTGAAAAAAAAATGTTTACAAGATCAATATTAAAAAATCATGTTTTTAAGAATAAGCAGCTTAAATTTTATAACATTTCAAAGGCAGGTCTGACTGCTTGACGTATTGATAATTCTTAAAAATGCTGTCTAACTCTTTGTTGAAAGAATTAGTTCCATAAGGCTACTCAACTTTTGTATATCTGTATATATTTTTATCAACAATTTAGACAACTCTTAAATATATGATGGATACGTCTGCAGTTACAGGGATAGAAGAAAATAGAACACATTGCAGAGCTACCTGAGTTATTCAGCTAAAGAGCCAAACAACAAGAAGTGAATTTTAATATAATCAAATGCAAGGAACACATACGGAAATAAACATTTCCTGATTTTACCCACAGAATAAGTGCCTCTGTTTGTACAAAGCTGTGATTCACCAAATTTTAAAGGTCATAATGTATTATCACCTCAACCTATCATTGTATCAAAGAGCACTAATGTGATGCTGCATTAAAAATGTTTAAAAAGAGCAATGCCACATGAAAGTAGAGAGATGACCTTCCCTGTGCTAAGTAACCACTTTGCTGGGCCCAGTGCTGGTACAGCATATCCTGCCACGATTAATGCTCTTGAAAAGGTGTATGAAAACCCTGAAGAATTCAAAGGAAGACCACAAAAATGATCAGGTCTAAAAAGTAACCCACATAAAATGAAACGTGAAGTGTTCTAATTAGCAAAGACAGTGTTGAGAGATTACTTAATCACTGCATATAGGTAAGTTAAATGAGGATTTTCAACTTTGCTATCAAAAATGCTACAGGAGCCAAAAGCTGGGTGATGAAGTCGGAAAAATTCAGCCCCACAGCAAGAAGTAATAACCTTAAAGTTAAATGTTCTGACAGTTTACAAGAGGAGTGATATAACTCATCTGCTCTGCAGTTTCTGAAATAAAGCAATTTTCATGAGTAAAGGGATACCTGGGGGACAATCAGATCAGGTGCTGTAGCAGCCCCTTGCAACTTTTTCTTTAACCCAGAAGTGACCAGATATGCTTTTGAGTGTTATTTTACTGCCCTTCTCTGAGGCCCTGAGCAGTGTATGGACACTGGAGATAATCCTCAGGGGGTGTTCTGTGATGCTATGGAGGATCCACTTTCTTGCACAGCCTGCTGGCATGTGCTGCATGGACGGACAGATTTCAGGTCAGATGGGATTTTGCACATCAGCAAGAATCCTGGTGGGGTTTTTTTCCTGCCTTCACGTGGATCATCTGCTGGCAGATTTGGGAATACCTAAACTCATCAGTTTGCTACAAGCCCATGATGTTGACAAGACATGCAGGAATCAGGGAGGAGGACACGGAAGAGACTAGGCTGGCAGGCTCTGAGAGCCTTGCAGGGGTGCCACAATGCACCCAGCACACACCGCAGCCAAAGCTGTATAAGGGATGGCCTTCCCTGTCCTGTGAGGGAAACAAACCACACTGCTTCTGGGAGACTACTGGCCCTAAATGCTTTTGTTTCCAGTATATTTGGGAAAAATAATTTAACACCTGGATATGATAACAAGTCTTATGCTTTCAGTTCATGAATCCAGTGCTGAAAGGCATACTGTTTCAAGGATCTTTGTCTGGATTTATTCTGATCTCTAGTAGAGCCATAGTTGGTGAAATGTTTATGCTTGTACTGGAACTGATACCCTTGCTAAACATTCCTTGTCTTTTTTCCCAGAGGGAAGAGACTTCAGCTTTTCTTCTTGACACAGCAATCTCTTCCCCATAATTTCAGTAGCTAATAATTTATCCCTTCGCTTGCTACTAATCTCATCATTAGTCATGTACCTTCACAAAAGCAATATATCAGGCTAAAGCTGTTGGGGTTGGAGGTTTAGACTTGGCTTTTCAAGGCTGTGATTCCCGACTTTCAAGCAACACAATATTTATAACTTTTCCTAGGCTTATAACAGTGGCTAGTAAAACACCCACATAAAAGAAAATACAAATATAATATGGTTTTCACATATGAACTTTCTGATGCAGCAAACTTAGATATCACATGCTTAGTTCTACCCACTGAAATATTCAGCTTTAATTTATTTTGCTTAGATGTTGCAGGCCATAAATAAAATTTAAAATTATTGCAGTTTTGCCCTGATTTCTCAACAACAGTGCTTTTTCACATAACTAAATATACTAACTCTTGGAGTTCAGTTCAACACAGTTTAAAACCACCACTTTTATCAAAACCTGGTAAAACATATTTACACTTGATCTGACTGAAGCTTTTTGCTTACTTTCTCTGATTTGTCTTGGCAATATGTACACAGTATTTTAGATTGGAATATTTGCAGATTCTGTTCCCAGCGTACTGACTTTTATCTTACTATATTTATTCTGGTCTGAGACAAATATTACAAACCAGTCAGCCTATAGTAACACATTTTAACCTACCAAAGGTAGTAACAGATTACGAAGATGTTACATTTAATGAAAGTATATGAATTTTATACAACTATCACTGCACACATCAAGTATCACTGTGTGACTGTTGAACTGCAAATGGACTTGAAATCTGTACATTCACGTGCTGTGAGCTCCAACAAATCTCTTACAGTACCAGAAATCAAAGGGCATCTGTACTAAAATACCTCTACTTTTTAGCATCATCTGTGGCTATCATACTCCCAAGTTTAGAAGTATGACAGAATAAAGATACAGTGGCTGGCAGCATCTGATAGAAAAACTGAGTACATAAATTCAATCTTCATCATGACTTATAAAATAATATGCACTGTAGTACATAAATATTGTTCTAGTTCTAATATAAACATTGAAAGAGCCTTTGCAAAGATTTACACGTTAATACAAGGTACTGCACTTACCAAGATGCGTGTTCATCATCTTTGCACAATATTTGCACATGGCTTCCAAATCGTTTAGTTGTCCTTGTAGGAATGAAATCTGGGCCTCTAGTTCCTCCTCCTACAATAAAGAGATTATTAGCATTAAAATCCCCCAACTTTCTATAATGCAGAGTAAAAGTAGTAAGTTAACCCTTGACATGCTTACGCATCTTTTAACTTATTCTATTCCTTTGTTCTTGAAAAATTTTGTCATTTCATGGAAATAGGGCTTGGTTTTAATATTTCAGTTTTATTAATACTACTCTTTTTCCTTCTAAGGAGTTAAAAATCTGTCTACATTGACCTCAGAAAGATTAACGATTCAGCATTCTTTTATAGACTACCTACCTGGTTTTGCTTGTGCAAACAGTACCACAGCAATGGCAAAAAAAACTCACCAAATGAGAAAAATTCTAATTTCTGCCAGAGTTAATTTCCTCAACAATTCCTTTGAAACCCTTCTTTAAAATTTCAAGGCATGTGTTTTATGAGACCTAATATCACATCTCAAGGATGCATTATTGCCATATATTTTGGCACACTTATTTTTGTAACACATCATCCTCTATCTGTATAAACCCCCTGCACTTCCATGCACAGCAAACTTCACTTTCACACACCACCTTATGTAGTATTTAGATGAAAATTATTTTTAACTCACATACTATAAAGCAGTTACTCTAAATTATCAAGTTCTGTTTAAAAATTATGCATCAAATGTAATTTAATATAAGAATTTTTAAAAATTGATTTTAAGGCCCACAAGGAGCATTAGTATCTAGCCACATGCCCTGTCTAAGCAATGGGAACTACCTGAGCTAAGAATTCCTCTTTGAATGCCTTTGTTTTCTAGTTTACAAATCCATCCAGTGTTTGAAGACCATACTGCAGAGAAAGGACACCACTCCTTTGGAAAAATTCCTTCAAAGCTAAGTATAAAAACAGTATTAGGCAGGTTTTTGTTTGTTTAAGTATGCAATTGAATTGAAAATACTCAGAGAAAGCCAAAGTAACTTTTTAGCTTCCTGCTTTTCTTAGGAGCTTTGTAGTTCTATCACACCCTTGTGTGATGGAGATCACTGAGCATTAGAGTGTGAATTATTTTTCAGAAACCCAAAACTGATCAGCAAGAATAAAGAGAATGAATCAGTCTTGATTTAAAGGAACAAGTGATCTTAATCTCCATCAGAAACCAAGTCAGAGCCAAGCAAAGGAAACAGCGCTAATATATCATATATCCAAAAGTGATTGAAGAAATAAAAGCAATGTAACCGTATCATTCTGTAGCAATATCACTTTTTGCCTTCACACTTTTTCCTTATGCCTACAATCTATGGATATTAAACATTCTTTCCTTGCTATTTCTTTATATTATATATTCTCACCTTTTTCTTCTTAGCCTCATACTTTGACCACTTACACCTCAAAGGTGTTGATTTTATTTGCCAATTTATAGTTGTAGAAAGAGTGACCTTATTTAAAGTCTGCAGTTCTGTCACAGCCTGTACAAGCATATCTGAATTGACATTTCTATTCAAGTGATGTTCCTGCAGAAGACCTTTTGCTAGTACGAAGAGCTGTTGACTGCAGGGAATAATCTACCATACATTTTAAACTACCATTGGCACTGCAAGTGCAGTGGTAAATAGGGAAAGATGACAATATTTGAGTATTCTACCATAAAATAACACAATCAAATTCTAAAATCATTAGCCAGTAATTCAACCCCAGTAATTGAACCCCAGTTAATCTCCTACAGGTGAATATGAAAATTTAACTTCTTGTTATAAATATTTCCATGTCTCCCAGCGTATTTTTTTGGTCTTATTCATAGATGAGGACTGCAGTAAATTGATCTTAAAATGCTTTTGGACAGCTGAATCCACTCAAACAGATTCTGAAACTGACCTTTTCAATTATACAACAGTACCTCTTCTTTTGGCAAGTGAGAGCAGTGCTGAGTAAACTACATCCCCCGTTCCTTCCGCTCGCTGGGATTCAGCATGGGGAGCTGCAGTGTTCAGCAGACCCAGCAGGCACAAAGGAGGGAACTGTGGCCAGGGAATCACAGACAGTGCAAGAGGTCTCCTGCCAAGTGGGAAATCTTGCCCAAGGCTCAGTGAACTTTACTTGGAGTTCCTGACTTATCTGGCACCCTCGGAAGGGCATCAAGGAGTGCTGGCAGTGAGATGTGCAAATAAGCAAGACAGTTAACTTGACACTTGACACACGAGAGACCCAGGGCTTTTTGCACAAGAAGACAACACCCAAATGGTGATGGCTTGCTACAAGGCAGAACCCCTGCCTCTGCTCTCACCAGCACTGCTGTGACAACCTCCACGCAGACGACTCTGAGGGTGACCTCCCTGGCCAGGGGTTTGCTCTGTTGTAGTCCCGCAGCAGCAGATGAGGAGTTTTAAGAAGAGGCAGGTGTGCTTCATTGCATGGGGTGACTCACAGGTGATTGACAAGATCTTTCCCATCTGTAAAACCTCACGTGAAAGACAGGAAAGGTGCAACTGAGGCAAGACACAATGGGAAGAAGACATGCACTTCGGAAAGGGAGGAAGCTGTACACTCGTGGCTTTTGGCAGCAGAAGGGCTGCCCAGTGGAGTAGAGCCCAGGCTGCAGAGGGGAAGAACAAGCTGCCTCAGAGGAAGAATTCAGGTTGGACACTGTATCAGAGCACTACCACAGGAAAGTCATGAGTGACACTGAGCGGCTAGTGACTCTCTTCCAGCCTGACTCATCAGCTAGGGAGGTTTCTTGCTTGTGTGGAGTCTCATTTTGTGGTGTTGTGAAAGACTATTTAGGGTCACCTAATGTTCTGACCTTTTTCCCCTGCTTATTCATGTGTACACCAGAGACAGAGTGATGTGAAACCATTTTAGTTCAAAAGTGCCTGCAGGGCTCCTGAGCAAGGGGGAAGGGGACAGGAACCCTGGTGGTGTTTCTCTTTAATCCTATGGCCTGGATTAAGGGAAAAGCGTGGAGAGCAGCAGATGTACCAGGGAGACCACTTATGGTTACGTACTTGGTGGCATTAGCTGGACTATTTAGCTTGTGGCACCCAGTTTGATGAGGACAGACAACTTAGAGAACAGGTCTGCCTGGCAAAGACAGGGAAGAAACCTTTGTGAAGAGATTTGCTAACCTAGAGGGGAGGACTTTGCTGCAGAACTGGGACCTAACCCAGAAATACACGATGAAGCAGCAGACATGGACAAGGTAGGTAGAAGGTCCACTTGGCTGAGTAAGGAGCTTCTTAATGAACTAAAATGGGAAAAGCACATATGGAGATGGAAATGGTGGAAATGGAGAGCACATTTGTGGAAACAATGACAGGAAAAAAGGACGGGCACACAATCATTGTTTGGGCTCATGAACAAAACTAGGAAGGACAAAGCCCACCTGGAGCTAAAATTAATGGGGGACATTAAGGGGTAACAAGAAGGAATTTTAAAAGTATGCAGACCAGCAAAAGGAGATTCAAGGAAAATGTAGGTCTCTTGCTTGCTAGGGGAGATAAGACAATGACAGATGATACAGAAAAGGCTGCAGCACTCAGTATTACTTTATCATCTCACTTTTTATGCCAACTCTGCTCCCAGACCTCTCCATGTACAATTTGGGAAGGAGAGGAATGGTTATAGAGTGGGGAGGGGCTTAAGTTGAATACCCAAAGAAGCAGTGTGTGTTCAAATACATGGGACCACACTATGGGTGCTGAAAAACCTAACAGTGTGATTGTCACACTGGCTACCATCTGTGAAAAACCACTGCTATAACAGAACATCCTTGATGAGTGCAGAAAGGTTAATTTTACACACATACTAAAGAAGAGTGAGGAATATCTAAGGAACTATACAGTGGTTGGCCTCACCTTAGTCCTTGGAAAAACCGTGGAGCATGTCCTCTTGGAATCAATTTCCAACATGTGAAGGACAAGACAATAATTGAGAAAAGTCAACAAGGATTTACCAAGAGCAAATCATGCTTGAGCAATCTAGTTGCCCACTATGATGAAATGACTGGGCATGCAGATGAAGGGAGAGAAGTGAATGCAATGGATTTTTACTTTAGTTAGGCTTTTGATCCCCCTTATACCTGAACAGAGACTTATAAATCCTTCAAACGGGCCAAATGTAAGTCAGGGGAAACCCAGTAGGGCTTGTGCTCCCTTGAGAAACCAACCTTTCAGCTGATCTGACACACACAGCACCAGAAACACTGAACTAAGATTCCAGCTCATTCAGCTAATGAAACACAAAATCAGTAGCAATTTACCAGACAACATGTTTTCTAAAGCTCAATGTTTTCTAATATTGGGAACTGTATTGTGAGGAAGAGAAACAAATCAAGCAGCAAATCAAACTAAGGAATCACTGCATCAGACATGGGAGACCAAGATCTGCAAATTTACGTGTCTTGCAGAAAAACAACTTAATACTTTCTGAAAATTCAGTCTCAGGGTTCTCAAAAAACTATTCCATACCTTCAACCTCGCAGATGATGGAGAGCCTTACAGATAACCAATAGTATCTTGAACTGAACAGGAGAATGAAAAGGAAGTAGCTTATTTGTGATGCTATGTTGATTTATTTTTCACATGCAATGCAAAGCAGGCTAGAATGTATGTCTCCGGTCAAAGCAAGACTCTATTTGAGTCTTCCATATACATTCCAACTATCTTCTTGATTTTGGCAAGACTGAACCTGCAAAAAACCTGACTTACATTTATGTTTCTCATATTTGTCTTTCTTCTTATCCACATCTAGAACTTTGCTTACATTGTTACATTTCCTTTTTTTCTTTTGCCATGAGAACTAATTCCTTTATGATTAATCATGTGTCATTTCTTCGCTCTTTCTCCCCCGGTCCATAAAGTTCTGGTACTCTCCACTTGTCCAAAGCTTGTTCTTCCATTTTTATTACCCTTCCTTTCATCTATCTTCTCACCTTTACAAAGACAACTATGGAAATAAATTTTTTATATCCTTCCTCCTCTCCTGAGCTCATAATTAGATCAGCAATGCCTCTATGTTGCCCCATTTTTCATCAAATTTTACTGTTTCAGAAAAGCAGCTGTGAATAACTGCAAGTGGTCAGCAGAGTCAAGAGCAGATTACAGGAAGTTTTACAGTTTTGACATTGTAATCCTATTCTTTTACAGCTCATGGCTTTACAGGCTGCAATAAGGTTTGTGGACGTGGGTAAGTGCCCTGGAATTTGGCATCCTTTACAAGGCCTGAAGACATATTGTTTTGGAAGAAGCCACTCTTTCTCAAAATTGCTTTTATCACTTCAAATAAATTTTCTCCCAAATACATGACATGTAGCTTAATCAAGAAGTATGAAAAATAAGGAATATGAACCCAGAAAATCAGGATTGTAATGCCTTTCTTTCACAATACCATTTAGTTTCCAGTTTTATTGTTCAGGAAATACAAGAGGAATTGTACTTTTGTCTCTTTTACCCATGTAGAAAACTCAAGGAAGAGCAAACTCTGTTGTCAAAGGCTTACAACAATGTATATCCAAGCGCTTCATTTATGAATGCTCAGAATGGCAAAATTCCATTCATCTTAAATCTGAATCCTGAATAAGAATTCACTTGGCAGTACTACCAAGTGATAAGTGCAGCAGAAAAGAAACTACCTTCAAAGAGAAGAATATTTAAAGGTATTTAAGGTTTTGAAGCAATAGTGCTTCAATTTAAAACAACAAAAGAAGTGACAGAACTGTGTTGGCAGAAGAGCCCAGTCTTCCTGGGGTCTGTTCTGAGGCTGGTCAATCATGGGTTGGGTGAAGTGTAGTGAAAAAAGAACGTCACGATATAAACACATAATGGTACTGCTCAGAATACTCTTCCAGACTACAGAGATCTGCAGATCAGGGATGTCTTGAACTAGAGGTGGATTTTTTGTTGGTTTGCTTTTTTTTCCCCCCTGTAGTTAATAGCTACTTTTCTTATATTAATTTGCCCAGTCACATTTTCAGTTCTTGGAGTATTCATAGTAAGAGCACTAAAGAAACATCCCCTGAGCTCTTAGCAAATTGGCACGGCAAATTAGAAAATAATTTTGAGGAGCTATCAAAACATTTAGAGCAAAATAATGGGAAAAATGAGATTGATACATGGAAATCCTGAAGTCAGGGACTTGCTAAGACTCTTACCAGTACTTAAGTTCTTATTCATAAATTATACATGGAGTACACTTTTTGGATGTGGGTAGCAGTTTGCATGTCAAACAAGATTCAGATGCATGGCAGAAATTGCTTTTTCATTTGATTTTACGCAAATTTCCCTGGAGTAAAAAGCAGTGGTTACTGTTTCCATTTTGTGAGAATTTATTTCATTTCCTAATCTAAGAATTAAATACAAGATTTAACCTTATAATCTTGAATCTCTGACAGCTGAATGTTGGTTGATACCCCCATAATTTTTTATATTTTATGCCTGCCACAGAATAGTCTTCAGCATATGCTGACATTTAAACCAGAAACCACTATTTCTGAGCATTGAATTACACACAGTGGAACTTCTTACAAACTTTTAATTTATTTACTAATTTTAACTTATCTATTATTTAGCTGTATCACTCATGGTCCCTCATCAGGATCAAGGCCTGGCTCTGCTGTGTGCTGTGCAAACATAAAGAAAAATCCTGCTTCTCTGAAGGACTTCACAGTGTAAGCCAAGAGACAACAGATGGCTGGAGACACACATATGGGGAGGACATGGAAACAATATGGCTATATTAGTCAGTCTTCTAGACATGGCTTCAGCACAAAGCCAAACTGTTGCCGACGAAAAGGTGGAATTTTTAAGAGAGTTTACATAAAGCATTTGCTTTGCAGATGTTTAGAGAAAGTTTCTTCTGTGTGGAAGGGGCTATGAAATGCTTAGATGAGAGTTCACCAAGCACATCAGAGCCAGGAGTGCAATGTATATTGTCACTTTTACATTGAGAATTTCGGTACTTGTGAAATTCTTGTGCAAAATGGAATTTAGTGGATATTAATATATTACCCAGGGAGGACATAAAGAAGTTCAGATACTGCCTTCATACACTAATTCCTGCAGAAGTAGAGGTTATGTATTGATTTCCTGTGCTGAACCATTATCTGACAGTATTTCTATGTCCCTAACTGAAATATCCCCATGCTTAACATATTTCCAAATAAGCTTTACTCATGTTTTGTGTTCTTCACATCTTCACAACTGCCTGTTTTGAATTATTTTGAATATACTTTCATGAATGTTAAACAGTTTAAGCACAGTACTTTCAGGCAAGTCCTACAAACATATATTTTGTTCCTTTAGACTGTATGCACAGCAAATGGGAGCCATGTTTTTATTTTATACCATTTAAACTCCTACTCATTGTTTTTTTTTACACTATTTAAACTCAGACTGCTATTCCAGTGTGATATGAGATAGCTTAAGTAGGAAAGTCTTCCTTTCCTTTTCTTCTTTTCTATTCTTTAAAAGTTATCTTAATTTCACTGTGTAGTGCTAGTAGGCATAGTTGCTCAAACTTTATACTTACGATAGTTACATACTTATTTCAGGGCTTTTGTAGATCAAAACCCTTAAAGCACGAACAGGTTCTCTGTCAGAGTCATAAGGAAATTGTGATGTAGTTATCTACCTTAAAGAAGGGTAAGAGGAATACAAAACCTACAGAAATACACTTAAAAAAAAAAA
This sequence comes from Atrichornis clamosus, assembly GCA_013400975.1. Taxonomy (NCBI): domain Eukaryota; kingdom Metazoa; phylum Chordata; class Aves; order Passeriformes; family Menuridae; genus Atrichornis; species Atrichornis clamosus. Next base: position 63,815 of record WBMZ01012945.1, read on the forward strand.
TTAATCGCCTTTCTCCTCTGTCTCATCATTACTTTGACCTGTTGCTTTCCAATTTTGCTCTCTGGTAGTACTGTGTATCTCAAAACACATCAGGGGACATCAGAGTAAGCACAAATGAATTAGGCAAATAATAATCCTAGAAGTCTAGGATCCAAATATTGTGCTGCCAGGGTACAATGTATCCTCTTCTGCTCAAATAAGTAAATTCAGAGGAGTAATTACCTTTTTTAAAACTTGAAACAAAACTACCACTGCCAAATCTTCAGTGAACGTGTATCTGTGACAACCCTCTGAAAGGGATGGGGGGAATGGGACTGAGAAAAAATTAGAAAATAAAATAAAAAATGAAGGAAAGATCAACAAAATATCCACTGTGACTCCTAGGAGCCAAGCTAAATTGAGTTATGTACCAGCACAGCAAAAAAAAAAAAACCCAACTTGGTTCAGAGGGCTCTGATTGAAAACAAGTATCAAACACAAGAAAGGAATTTTATAATACAGATAAAAATGTTCAGTTAGAAAGAGACCAAGACAAATTTGGCAATAAATTAAAATGCTAGAAGGCATTCACCTGCAAAAGCACACATTTTTGGGCATTAGGACAATCCCTATTTCCTCTGTGTGCTTTCAGTAACAACACAGTCAGGGATGGCATCTCGTGATGCTTCTCCAAGATATGCATGCATAAACAGAACCAACAAATTATTAATAAAGGATTAAAGGAATAAGAATTTCAGCCTTTCTGTACTTCCCCCCTCAAAATAGAGAAAAACTGAAAGAGACTGCAACTTGGATTCAGAATAACCAATGACCCAAGAACTCTTTTCCAACATCCAAATTTCTAACATTCTAGAGTTAGCATTTGTTGAGGAGACCCACTCTTTCTACATGCAAGAAAAATGATGGCTTGCATAATGTTTTAAAATTTGAATATGGGTGAAATACATGCACATGTATATTTCATTGCATGATGTATCTGTAGTTTTTGTGAAATATAAGGAACAAGAATTCGTGGTCAACTATTTCTCCTCTTCTTACAAACTAGAATAACTCTCCTCTTCCTTGTCCCCTAGTTTTAGGAATTTACATGTTTATTTATTATGGTTTACAAAGAAACAATACTTATTTATAAGCACAACTAAGGTTTGTGACTTTGAGGTAAAAAATATGTTTTATTGTGTTGATGTATGATTATAAACTCATTTGATTTGCTGTTTCTTAAAGCAAAGCTAAAAATATATAGGAATTTGGAAGAAAATGAAAGATAGTGTCTCAGAGGATCTCCCTCCCCCCGACAGATACATTTAATTTCAATTAAAATCCTGAAAATAGCTGAAACTCTGGCAAACACCAGGTCCTGCTGTTGAATTTTCATCTTAAACAGTTCAGAGTCAATCTGCCAGTGTCGCACTGTTGGAATCAGCTTAGTTTTCCACATCCCACCTTGCCTGGAGACGTTGGTGGCAAAGGACCATGGGCTTGGAAATATTCCAAAGCAGCTCCCACTGTCGAATCCATTATTGGAACAGTTTCCAGGTGCACCAGCCTCACTGTTGCAGAGCTAGAAACAAGCAACTATACTACTGGGAGCATGAGCAGGACTTGTTTTCATCTAACCTGGGTGAATTTTCCTCTTAAAAATATTCTACTTCTATGGTCAGAAAATTTTTCCTTAGCAGGAAGATGGGGAAGGATAAATATGACTTATGGAGATATCTCCTGCCTGGAGACGAAGAAAGGAGGGATAGAAAGAAATCTCTTCTGCAAGCAGACACAAGACATGGGAGACTTATCTACCTGCTGCCTGCACAAGTCCACCTGCTGGCACTGCACAGTGGGGCTGCCAAGAGACAGCTTAAAAATGAAAACCATAAAAATCTGCAAGACCCATGGAATGCAAAAAGCTATGCATAACTGATTATGGATGGGTAGGCACTTAACAGCTGAGAAAATAGGTAGTATTTCACTTGGTAAAGGAATAGATAAGAACAGAAAGAGCAGTAGGGTACTAGAAATTATCCCTTTGAACAGAAATGTTGATAAAAAGCTTCTCTCAGTGCTGCTGTTGGGATTGTTGACTTAAGAATATTGGAAAATTTCTTCATAAATAATAATATATATTAATTTAGATGGTATCACTGTAAGCATTTTGGAAATAGTTATAAATAAACACATAGGTGAGAATCCCATTTCCTCCATTATGTTTCAGTATCACATCTGAGAGGTTTCTGCCCATCTGGTACACACATTGCTGGCCTTTAAGACTGCATAAGCTCACTGTGGCAAATTTAAGAGAAATGTGAGCAGGGGAAATAACCTCACCATTTTATGATTTTTGAGCTCTCTGAAACAATGCAGGAAGTGTTGCTGAATGCATATGGGGATGGTTATGGATATGGAATTATTAATATATAGATATTCTGCAATGAATTAGAGTTCATGGTCAATGCTTTAATATTATAATAATAAAGTATTTGGTTGAATCTTATTGAAAGAGTTGATTAGGTGTGATGGTCTTACATAATTATGCTTTCTTGATTTTGCTGCCTGAATAAGCTTTTTAATATACACACAGTTCAACGTATGCAGTCCTTCATGAAGGACTCTCAAAGTACACCCTTTGCTAAACTCATTTAAATTCTTTTTAAGCATCACTTGCAAAATAGTTTCACTAAATCTTCCTCTGGTCAGTCTGAATGTAGTTGACCTTTGCTATGATTCCTAACATGATTGAGGATGTAGACCAGAGCAGGATGATTTATTTAGAGGTTTTAGAATCTTTAATTGTTAAGAGTTTAAGGAAGGTAAAACTTAAGTACAGTGATTATGTAGGGGCTGTAAATACACATAATTTATACTACACTGTTAAAATAACAGAAGTACAAGTCTTGCTGTTTTTATAGGAAATTGTTTGATTTAACAAAACACAGACAAAAATAAGAATCAAGCTATTAAATGCATACCCACAATCTATTCCAGTGGGAAAAAGATCTTCCAAACACAGAAACCTTTTCCGCCCAAAAAACTCCCAACTAAAACAACAGCCTAATTTAGAGGCATGTGTCTCATCCACATCCATGTTTTTGTTGAGAGTTCAGTGCAAGTCTCTCAGCTCTGCACAGAATTGGACAGTAATTTTGTGGTGTTATCTTAAAAGAGCAGAATGAAGAGATGAAATTCCCTCTGAAAAACAAAATAGGACAGCTCAAGCCACCAACACAGATCCTCAGATATATTTTTCTTTGACAGTGGGATGCTGATGGTCTCATTCTTTCATGATTTTGATAATTTTTAATTTCTTTCTGACGGTTTTAAAGGGCTGCCCAATAATTTTTAAAGCTCTTACTGCATCCTTTCAAGTGGCATCAATCTGCTTCTGTGCAGAAATTACTGGCAAGTATTATTCAGCTACATGTACCTGAATCTTTTGTACCAGAGAAAGGCAACAGTTTACACTGACATTTTAAAAATCTTCCAAATGGCCCCACAGGTCTGTTCTGTATACATGTTTATTGCTTGTAATATGACAGAAAAAGCACTGCAGAGCCACTTGGGTTTTTATTAATCTTTTTTTTTTCTAAGCAATTAACTTCCTGTTTTTATCACAGTACAGTTTCTTTTCCCTGAAATTAATCACTCTAAAAAAGATAAGTAGCTGTAGAATTCAAAGCTGCCACTCATGCATACAGCTGTCATCTTACTAAATTACAAGAAACTTGCAAGTATTTAGAATAAAAACTATAAAAGGCAACTTATTTTTTCTTGTACTGTTTTCAGCTCTTTTATTTGAGTTACAGGATGTTGTGTGAGCCAGAGGAAGGCAACCAAGAAAAGAATCACACTTCCAAAATCTCTCAGAGGTTTTTCTATGAACTCTGTTCACAAGATCTGCCAGCATCTGAAATTTAATATTCTTTTCACCTAACCCTAAAATTAGACAAGCTCTGAAGTATTAAATAAATTGCATTTTTTACGCATCTGAATTGGCTTGTCACATCAGAATAAGGAAGACATATGTCTTCCGGTATTAACTGCAGCTAAACATTAAGGCACTAAAGTTTGTTAAACTTAAAGGCATTGAGAATGATCAACATATCTTTAACTTTATGCCTAAAAAATCCAACTTACTGATCAAGGAATTGGCTGATGTACACAGACACTAACTTATTCTGGGCACATTTTATGATGCTTAACTGAAAAAGGACATTTCATCATAGCATTTGTATTTCCAAATACATGTTTGGCATTGGTAAGTATAACTGACAAGTCTTTTGCTTAAAACATTTTGAAGAAATTTTAAACATAACAGTCAGAGAAAAGATATATGGGAATAAAAACTGTCTCCAAGATGTGTACCATGCACAGAAGGCATGCTCTTCTTCAAAGGAATTTCTGCATATATGGTTTTCTTTGTGTGGTTGTCTAGTATTTATTTTCTCTTTGGTTTTCATATACCACTTCTATTTGAGCAGAAGTGTCAAGTTTGTATGCTTAAACTTGTGTTCTTAAATCAGTAGAGCAGATGCCTATTTAATTGAAAATAATGGCATACATTAATTTTCCAACCTGTAGGGGTACTCATAACTAACTTCAAATCAGTCAGACTAGCTATGTAAATCTAGTTGTTTATACATGCTTGTGGGGACAATAGCATATGTTATCAAATTTGATTTAATTAAAAAGCCTGTGCAATCAAAACCAGCATGATGCATGACACTTCTGTTCAGGATATTTTTGCAAAGAAATGAAGATTCTGATTGACCGTGTCTGTAAATTATTTTAGTAAAGAAAATAAACTGCTCCAGATTTTCCTTAGAAATGGTACCTTCTTGTGAATTTTTAAACTAATGTATTTTCCAAATGGGTAATTCAATTTTTCTTAACTTGAAACCTTTAATGTAGAAATCTACTTATTAAAATACACAGATTCTCCAAATCAAAACTTTATTTTCAGTCAAAACCATATTTTCCTACTTTTTTTCCTTTCAATGAAAGTTTTTAAAATGTTTATATTGTTTGACTCCAAAGTTTCCTCTCTGGCGCATCTCTGTGTCTGAAAGCAATTGACAGGATATTCTGCCAGAAACTGGGACCAGCCAACATATTTGCCAGAATCAACGTCTAAGCAGCTTTGCTATTTGCTAAAAAGAGGAGTAGACTGTCTTTAACGGTCGCTGGAGACATAAATGAAACATAATGAAAAATAAGTGGACCACAAACGCACCCTATTTCCCAACTCTGCCGAAAAGTAGAGGGCAGTAGGCAGGCTACGAGAAGAAATTTGCTAAGACTTTATTCCAGCAAGACTGAACCATTCAGAAGATAGTGGGCATTAGAGTGCATTACAGATTAAAAATTCCTGTGCTTGTTTATGGCAAGACAGCTTCAGAAACTGCAACCTAAGTTATTCCTGTCAGAAAGCCACAAAGGATACAAAGGGGTAGGGAACCATCTCAGTGCTGGGCACAAAACAGACTTTTAAACCCATTTGCTGGACCTCACATTAATATACAGATTTGTGCCACACTCAACAGTAACATGAAAAACATCAGGATGCCATGGGCTGCCAAAACATGATCTGATATTGTGCATTCAGCCCTGAGGCTGGAGATTCATTTCCTTAACTAAATAAAACAGGGGACATCTGTTTCTGATAACAGAAGTTAAAAAGTTACTCCATTGATCTTTGCATTTGAGGGGAAAAAAGTATGTAGAAGAATAAATACAACCCAAATGTTATGTCGTAGTTTTGCAAGGCCTGGTTTTGGCAGCAGTGGAGGCTACAGGGGTGGCTTCTGTGAGGAGCTGCTGGAAGCTTCCACCATCATGTCCTGCAAGGCCAATGTCTGACTGGCTGCAAAGATGGACATGCTGTAGGCTAAGATGGGGCTAATTAGAAGTAGTGGTAACGCTTCTGTGATAGCAGATTTAAGAAGGAATTCAAAACAATCCTGGTGGCACAGTTTTAATTCCAGCCAGGGAAGAGGAGTGAGTGAGAAGATGTGAGCTGAAAACAACATGTAGGCACCAAGGTCAGTTTGGAAGGAGTGGGAGGAGGTACAGGAGCCGGAGCCAAGATTCCTCTGCAGCTGGTGGTGAAGACCATGGTGAAGCAGGCTGTCCCCCTGCAGCCCATGGAGGCCCATGGGAGTGCAGAGATCCACCTGAAGTCGTGGAAGAGCCCATGCCAGGAGTTAGAGCAGGTGGGTACTTGAAAAGGACTGCACCCTGTGGGGCAGTGACCCACGCCGCAGCAGTTTGAGGGGTGCTGCTGCCTGTAGGATGGATTGATGTTGCAGCAGTTCGCAGAAGGCTGCTGCTCGTGAGGTGGACTCATGTCGGAGAAGTTCCTGGAGAACTGTCTCCCAGAAGGGACCCCAGAGAACAGCAGGGGAATTCTGCAGCAAGAAGAAACGCAGATGATGAACTGACCAAAACCCCCCATTCTCTGTCTCCCTGTGCCGTTTGGGTAGTAGGTAGAGCTGGGAGGAGGGCGTAGGGGGGAAGAAGGTGTTCTCCAAAAGCTCATTTTACTTTTCATTATCCTGTTCTGTTTCTCTTAGTGTAATAAATTTACTTTCATATCTTTTAAGTTGGAGCCTCTTCTGGGTCCTTATCTCAAACTCATGAATGCTTTGCATTTTTTCTTCTCTCTTCTGTCCAGCTGCGGGGGGATTGGAGCTGTGGTTTCCATGGGCGCCTAGCATCCGGCCAGGCTCAAACCATGACGTGTTCCTACCTTCCTTAAGAAGTCCTTAGTATGAGAAATGGACACATCCTATTCCTGGGGGCAATGAATCAAGTTAAGTATCAATTTTGATCATAACTCTCACAGAGAAAGCCCAACTTGTTGGACTGACCTTAGGAAAGGAAGAATTTAGACATGTCACATTCCAGTTTATCCTCTCACAGAATCCCAGAATGGCTGAGGTTGAAATGGACCTCAGATGCTCGTCTTGCCCAAGTCCCTGCTCAAGAAGAGCCACCAAGCATGGCTGGCTGCCCAGGACTGTGTGCAGATGGTTTCTGAGTATCAACAAGGATGGAAAATCCACAACTTGCCTGGGCAACTTATGCCAGTGCTCAGTCACTCTCAAGACAAAAAAAATGTTTCCTTGATGTTCAGACAGAGCCTCCTGTGTTGCACTAGGTGCCCATTGCCTCTGGTCCTGTCACTGAGCATCACTGAAAAGAGCCTGGCTCTGTTCTCTTTGCACCCTCCCTTCAGATATTGATACCCATGGAAGAGATCCCCTCTGAGCCTTCTCTGTTCTAGTCCGAACAGTCCCAGCTCTCTCAGCCTTTTCTCATAGGAGAGATGCTCCACTCCCTTAATCAACTTTGAGGCCCTTTGCTGGACTTCTTCCAGTATGTCCATGTCTGGGGAGCCCAGCACTGGACACAGCACTCTAGGTGCAATCTGTGATGATGACATTCCTGTTCATCCCATGACACTGTTACAGTAATGCCTCTGGTCTGTGAAAATCACTTTTTTTAACTGCATGTTGAAGGATGTATTTTTATGGATGCATTCAATTTCCACTTTTCTTGAAAAGTACATTTATTAGAAATACAAAGATGAAGAGAAAATGGGTTCTCTTTCATCTGCTACACCAAGAATAACTAATTTTAAAACAATCTTTTTATAAAGAGATTGATGCATGGCAATGTTTCAACAAAGCTAATTTCCCCAATAATTAACAACATAATCTGTATAATTATTAGATTAAAAATCTAAACCAGTTCAGTTTCATAAATAAAACAAAGATGTGGACACAATATGTTTTCAAGCCTTCTGCTTCCAGAAAACAGCAGTAAATGAAGCAATTGCATGACTGGAGAATTCTGATGCAACTATTTTGGGATCTCAGGAAGAACTCTTTAGGGTCTTCTACTCTATGTGGAACATGAAGTATCATGAATTTACAGGAAAACAAAACCTAAACATTGTCTTGAGCACTAGAAAACAGATTTAAACAAACCCTTTCCTCTTGGATCTCTACAAATTCCATTTTCCTATATTAAGGGTCAGTCAAAAACTGAACACAAGGAAATGGATTTTGGTAGCCTAAAAGCTTTTCTAGCTGTTTAATCATAAAATGCTAAAATATAAATTACATATCACAGTTCAAAGAATTATTTTTGAAAATTGATGACTGCTTTGTTTACCATGATTACCAATCCACTGCAAATTATCATAAGGACAACAAATCTGTTCTAATAAATACTTCTTTATCCCAAATTCTTGATGAAAATATTAATGTAATATCCCAAATTTGGGAAATTATTTATCTGAAAAACATGTTAATAATTAATGGATTTTAATTGAGTATGAATATTATAATGGCAAATTCTCCTGTCTCCTATTAGAGAACTAAGGAGGAATTACTCTTAAGCTCTACTGGTGCAAAAACCCCAAATTCTGGCCTGGATAAAAGCTGCAAATGAAAGCTGGATTTAGATTTTGTTAATCCATATAAAAAGAAAAGTTCACTATTGCTATATTTATTTTTCTTCAACTCGTGAGGACAAGCAGAAAGATACTAAATTGTTGTTTTAGCTTTAAATTAAATTCAACATGTTTTAAATGGTCACAAACCAAAATTATAGCTTCTTGTTGACTAACCACAAAACACAGCTTTTCTTTAGACAACAGTAAAGCATTTGGAACAAGAATTAAACACTCTCAATTCAGGGAACAAAAGCTGAACAAAGTTGTGCAAAGTTGTGCATTTTATTAGAGTATTTTGAATATCAAATTGAAAACATGATGTGACTATTAATAAAGATGCTGCTGTTTAAAGTGAAAAATGCTGAGATGTTCAGATTAAATTTCTGTGCAATATTAGCTCTGAACACTTGAAGAATGCTGTAACAGGAATTTGGCTATTACAATTCCTATTTATTGAAATCAATAGGGAGTTATATGAGCATCCATTTATTAAAAAGGAATGGAGAAAACCACTGTGCTTTCACCTTAGAAAAAACACAACTTACTACACCTACTATGAAACTGTTTTCTAGTCAGCAGAGAGACAAAGGGAAATGAGTATACAGAATAAACCAGGATCCTCATGTTCCATGGCATACCATATTTATCAAAGTAGTGCTCCTAAAATATCTTGGCAGGGATGAGAATTTCTTTGGAACATACCCATGATAAGAGTCGATTTTCTTGGATAAGAACAACCTGTTTAAATATTAGCTTCTTGTGACCAAATGGAAGGTCAGAGCTGTGCAAGAAATAGAACAGTGACTGCAGACTACAGATGCTACAGACACTGGGAAACCTCTGATGTATTAAGGAATTTCAGGGACAACAGATGGACATGTTTGGATCTGCTGAGCATTCAAGCTTCCCACTGAACTGTTTATTAACTTCATGACTACAGCAGAAGTCTAACAAAGCAAATAAACTTATAGGACTTCTCTCATCTTTCTCAGAGGCAATAGGCACTTTCACAGTTTCATTTCAGGTAGGATTATGGGATGGAAGCCATAATGGAGATGTCACTCAACAGAAACAGTGGAAACAGCTTATTTCTGCTTTGGCCACTAATGTGTGCTCAGGGAAACATTTCCAAGTGCAAGTGCTCAATGTATGGAAGAAATGAGTATCTCTAACAAGTAATGCCATGTGATATTAAAATAGCTTTAAAACGTTAAAAGAACTCACCGACTCTTTTCTGCTCATAGTTTTGCTCTGGGAACGTGAGCGGGAGATGGTACTGAAAAAGGAATCCTTTTTTGATGCAGACAAAGGTGGAGATCCTGTAAATTCACGTCCCCCAGACAAGCTCTCTATGCTTGGAGATGAACTGATGTTTTTTGAGCTTTGGCCTGCAAAGCAAGTATAAAATAACAAAAGAGTTAGTCAATAGGCATTTTCTTCTCCCCATAAATACTTCCTTGTCTTAAATGACATTCACCAAGATTCACTGCTCAACACAGAATGAAATGTTGAAGTGTGTCAGCATGCACTGAGAGACGGAAGGACTTTTTCCAAATGAGTAATTTGGAAAGGGCTGTTCTCACACGGAACTTAGTTTCTGTATCAGAGAAGAGCACAAAATCTTTGTGTATATAATGATATATACAAACATACATTATCTAGTACATACATTTATATATATATGCTAAAAAATGTATATATATATATAAATACCACCTTAGTATATACACCCTACTATATCCACAGACCCAGGACCTTCATGCCCCGTATGACATAATGAGTGAAGTACCATCTCATAATTAACAAAAAAAAGATCTCGTCAACACTACAACTGAAATAGTTTTTCTCTCTACAAATGAACTGTAAAACTTGGCAAAGAAAGCTAAGAAGAAGAACTTCAGATTTCAAGAGTGGGTTGGACACTAAAGATCTAGACGACAGTATTTAGACTTAAAACAGGAAAAAGTAAGTTAAGTTTAGAAAAGAATGTAAGTTCTCATGTTTCAAATTTTAAGGTCATCTCCACCTAACAGACGAAGTCTATTCAATAGTTACTTATTGTCATTTCATGGTGCTTTTCAGAAGAATCTAGTGTTGTCATAGTGAAGACATTTGGGTAGAAGTCTGGGCTGTTTCACCATGACAGTGTATAAGCAGTTAGGCAGCCTCTGAAAAGGACCTCTTCTTCCAGTAGAGGCTCATGAAGTGTTTTCAATTATTTAAATTAAAATTTTGTTTTCATTAGTTTCAGGAGGAAAAAAACCCCAGTTTCCACCAACTTTCATTAAGAAAATGTTGCTTTAGGAGAGATGTTTTAGTTTTAAAAATCTTTTAATCATGCGTATGATGAAGTCAAGCTAGAACGATGCCATGAAACTGTAAAGTTTCCCATTCTGGAAAAAAGTTAAATAGCATGCAAAACTAATGCTCAAGAATTCTTCCTGTCTCTTTTTTTATGGCTATTCTGATGACTTGGTTTATGTTCTACGTTTTTCCTTTCCTTTTTTTTTGGTGTGGTTCATGCTACCATCTATAGCATCAAGCATGATCCTCTGCAATAAAATCACTTACATTTTCTTTAGGGAATAAATACAGATTTTTTGGAAAGAAGACAGTCTCTTTGCAAGAAGACTGTTAAATGCAAAGAGATTGAACTAGCAGAGAATAAAACATCACATGTGAATAACAGACTATAAAGGACAAAACCCAAAAAAGGGTCTGGGCTTAATATTTTCAACATTTTCTAGAAGAAAACTGTCATATAAACTGCTTCCCCCCTTCCCCTTGATTCTCTGTTGTTTTATTCTGCTTACCTCTCCCATGACCCTCCTACATTTTATGTCCTGCTTCTCGTGCTTCTGTAGACCTTTCTGTCTGTCTCTTCCTCTTCTTCAGATCCCTCCACACTGCCTCTTCTGCAACTTCCTTACTCTAACTTTTTTTCTTTATATACTCTTTACTTCCCACCAGCTTCATTCAACTGCATTTTTCTGTTTCTTCCCAGTCCTCCTCCAGGCACTTACTACCTACCACTTAGTCTGAGGAGTTTCTTAAAAGTGCACAAGAAAGAGGTTGTTGTAGATCTCAACTTTTGCCTTCACATTTTATAGAAAAATTGGATATGCATTAATCAGGTATTCTGTAAATAACTCTAGAGATGAAAAAGGAGAAAACACTACATGGCAAACAGCAGAAATAATTTAGGCACACGGAAACGTTTAGAAAATTCCTAATTTTAGGATAAAATCCTGTCACTTGGCAACACCATTATCCTTACAGTTGCCTTTATGTAAGAAGGAGATTTTTTTATGCATTTCATAGTGGCAATTTACAATGGAAGTGTGGTTTTCCAGTAGGTAAACTTATAAATAGTTTTGGAACAGATGGAATCACGTACTTTAGCAAATAAAGCATTTATAAAAGTGATTCACACAGCTAAGGAAGAGCAGCCAATATAAATGCTAAACATAAAAAAAACCCCCAACTATTTGGTGGACAGAGTAAAGTCCAATGGAATAATATTTATTATGCATAAATCAGACTAAATAGTCTCTCATTTCCATCCTAGTAATAAGAAGATATCTTCCCCACAGGGTCAAGACTAAAAAAATAAACAAAAAAAGTGATCAATGTGTATTTTTCATATGTTCTTCACTGCACGGCCTGCACTTAACCCACCTCACCTGCAAATAAGCAGATTATGTGATAAAAATTCACTGATAATATTGAGAGAAGAACTTCAAATATATTTGAGACACCCACACACAAGAAATACTATAGCTTGGTAAAGCAATGGGAGAAGAAGATCTGTAAAGACTTTTTTTCTATATTCTGTCTTTCAGCTCTAAGGAAAAAAATGTCCAAAATATAGTAGGAAATTGAAAAGACAGAGAACTGTCCCCATGGCCACTGCGAACAGCTACACTTCAAAAGATGGGTCACAGTTTAGAGGAACAGAATACACAACTACTTTCATAACCAAACAAGATTTTGTGGGCAGAAGAACACAACTGTCCTGAAAGGGAATTTGCTAAAATCACACCAAGAGCTTTGAACAATCTGGTTCTTATGGGCCACAAAATATATAATGAATAAAAAAAATAAGAGCAATACAACATCTAGTTAAACTAAGACAGAGATAGAGTAAACCAGAAGTGATAAAAATACTATATCTGTGTTTTATATCCAAGTAAGAAGAAAGGTTAGGATGCACCTGATCCTCCTGCATGAGTAAGCAAATCTGGGGAAATTATCATTAGAAAACACTAATTCTTTATTCTGAAACTAGCTCTGTGAACAGTGCTGTGATGTGGACTATGTGGGGATGTGATTAGGAACTAAGTAAGACAGAAAGATCAGCACTTATGAATAATTACAGTGTGTTGCAAGTCATAAAGCAGAATTCTTGGACTGTAATAGACTTTTCTAATTTCTAGAGGAGTCATCATTTTTACAACTGTAAATAAGAAAGCTGAAAGAAAAGTCACACCAAGCATACGTGTCTTCCTCAATGTGGAGGGAAAAAAAGGCATCTACGATTTTCCCTCCGCAGAAGTTTAACAAATCACAGAATCACAGAATATTCTGAGTTGGAAGGGTCCCACAAGGATCATCAAGTCCAACTCTTAGGTGAAGCTGCTGCAACAACATTTAATTGAGTTGCTTCTGAAGTCCTTCAGATGTATTATGTGTGCACTGAGGCATTAACAACCCTCACATAACTTTGGAAACAACACTGGAACACCAATGCACAGATTTCAGGTTCTCAGAAGAATGACACAAATGCCATTTATACCTTTTCTGTTGTCTGTATTACTGATTCTACATCTTTCTTAATAAGCAGTGTGGTATGTTCTGCTCACTCAATAGCTTCACAAGAAGGTAGCGTGGCAGACTTTCTAATTTTGGATTATTACTCAAAAAAACAAAGAAAAAAACCCCAAAAGAACAGAAGTCTTACCCTCCATGTACAATCAAAATTCATAAAGTGATGCAATAAACTACAGTTAACAACTAAACAACTCCATCTCCTTCTTTAGCAGCTAAATCGGCAATCTGAGAACATCACTGAATCAAAACTCTCATTTTCTTCTGCTCATTCTGTCAATCTTAGATAAATACATTATGCCTCCTTAAAAAAAGGCTGGAGAAACCTAATCTCCAACCATCTACGCATATACCAGAAGGTCCTAAAGTCTATAAAAATCAGGTTGAAGAAACTGCATAAGCATGGAAATCAAATACATGCTTATGAAGCACACGGAACAAATATGTAAGGATCCCTGACGTACGCAGTAGTCAGAACACATTACTGCGTAGGATGTCTCAAAAAAAAATATATGCACACTAAAATGCATAAATAGTTCACAGTAATGATGTACAGGATTTCACACATTAAAAATACATCCATTTCTGAGGCAAAAAGGAGCAACGTTATCTCCATGTGCTGGCTTCCAAGTGGCTCACTACTTGCCTGTTGCTAATGATACCAGAGCTGACCCCAGAGTTACAAATGCTGTGCCTCAAAACCATTTGGAAAAGACACAGATGTGGTAGTGGGAAAAGGGATCAACCTGTTGGTACGGCAGGGCAGAGTGCGGAGATGTGCAACGTCTTGAAAAGAAGAAGGAAAATTCCAATGTAATGTGATCAATAATAAGGGCTTATAATAAAGTAAAAGGTGATGATGAGGAGGAGAAGACTTACAATGAAAGGAAAGCAAGCTTCAGGTCTTATTAAGTTTGAGGTAAGTTGTGGAGGACATAACCAGGAACTCTGGAGGTCCCTACTACATCATATGAAAAATCAGAGGAAGATGCTAAAAAGTTATACGAAACTGATATGGCTCATTCTGTTTGGTCCCTACAGAGGAAAAGAAAGTGTTCATAGTTATAAGGGGAACAAGGACAAAGACACCAAGAAGAACAGAACTATGGCACCATGTATAATTCAAAACCATTCAGAACTGCTCATCTATTACTCTGTATTCGCCATAGTCAGGATGTAGGGTATTAAAATTTGCAAAAAGAATGAGATGAGTTTTATAAAACTTTTCAGATAAATTAGTTTCCCTTTTTCTCCTAGATTGAAATTGGAACAAAGGCTTCCAGCACTTTCAAAATTCATTCAAACCATCTCACCACACAAATCCATATGCTTTTGGTTTCAGTCAAGGCAGGTAAGCTCCTCTTTAGTCAAGTGCATTACAGTAGATGTTCGGCTAAAAATACATGCCTCAAATACAACAAGAGGGAAGTGGAAGTGCCCTCCATGACAAGAGTGTGAAATGGGCTACAAAGTGCAAGCACACACACACATTTTTAATGAAGACGGATGTCGGCGCATGGCAGATACAAGTGAAGGGACACACAGACACACACACACAGAGACACACACACACACACAGACACAGACACAGACACACACAGACANGACATACACACACACATTAACACACGCATACACAGACACA
>WBMZ01012946.1:0-39020 GCA_013400975.1 Atrichornis clamosus
ATCCATTTTTGCAGCCAGCCAGAGTTTGGCTCTGCTGGACCTGGTGGAAACTTCTGGCAGCTTCTCATGGAAGCCACTCCTGTAGCCCTACCCCACTACCAAGAACCAGGCCTTGCAAACCCAATACAGGCTGAACAATCCCAACTCTCTTGTCCTTTCCTCTTGGGAGAGGTGCTTAATCGCTCTAATCATCTCAGTGGCCTCCTCTGTTCTTGCTCCGACATGTCAATGTCCTTCCTGTGCTGAGGACCCCAGATGTGGCAGCGGTACTCAAGGTGGGGTCTGACGAAGGTGCAGTATAGGGACAGAATCACTTCACTCACCCTGCTGATTTTGAGGCAGCCCAGGATACAACTGGCTTTGATATTTGTTCAAATACTTTAAGTCTTAAATAAATAATTCAGTATTAGAGTTGCAGGCACTAAATATTGATTATTCACAGTAAGTTACTACAAAATGGCATTAGTTCTGCCTAGCCATGTTGTTAGACTCTTGGAAAAGGGTCTGATGGTATGGCTGAAAATGAATGGGTCTCAAGGATACCTGCAATGAGATCACATCTGCTTTGGAAGAGAAGGGCAGAGCCACCTCAGTGGCCCTAACAGAAGCCTGAAGTTTCACTGCTGGATCCAGGTGCTCAGGTCTTGAGCTGGAAGGACTTAATGCAACTACTTGATCCTTCCTGGATCACTGAAGGAGAGATAGAAAAGAAAGCTTTATCCTCCTTCGTATGTGCCCTACTAGGGTGAAATTCAAGGACGTACCTTGAAGCAACTTGGGCAGTAGCACTTGCTCCCAGAGGAGGTCTCCCCTTGCTGTACTGTCACTCACTGAGCCTGTCGCTACAGTGAAAACACAGGAAGGTTGAGCTGCACTGTCTAGTCCTATCCCGGCACTGAGGCAAGAGTGGCTGATGGATGTCTGTACAACTTCAGAGACCTTCCCATATGAGTCTTTGCCATCTCCTTAGAAAGCTTTTCCTCCAGGCTAACCACACTCAGTTCAGTGACTATATCCCCCTGCCTTGTCCCCATCTCTCTTGGGTTCTTCAGGCTATGGCAGGCCAGCAGAGCACCATGAAGACTGGGGGCTTCCTGGGGAGTCAAAGTCGGGCCTGGCAGGTGGCTCTGTCCCACCACCTCATCCAGGAGCAGCCAAGGACTCTGAGGCAGACACTGTCCCATAGCAGGCACCTCCCTGAGAACAGGCACAGTCCTGGCAGTGACACAGAAATTTGTTCTGTGCCTAACAGCATTTTACCTGCCTCAAAACTCTGTTTGCATCTGTTGACAGTCCTTTCCTCTGAAAAAAACCTGTTGTTCATCTCCACTATTTTCTGCACCAGGAATTTTTCTTCATTTTGTTGGGTCTGTGATCTCTGTGGTACAGAGAAGCCACCATCCCACCTGAGGACTGTGATGCAAGTGACCACCAGATGCTACCAATTCCAGCTAGTATCACCTCCTGGTGGTTCCTGATGTCCCTGTTTCCTCTTCTCTATACATCCCTCATGAGGCTTGCCTCAGCAGACAGAAATTTGACATTGGCACTATGAACTCTGCTGGACCGCAAAATCCACATGACTTAATTTTGTGGGCCTCATCAACAAGTCTCGGGAAGAAAGCAGCTGATTAAACAGTAACTACTCCCCCATTGTTGTTGGAGTGAAAAGTAGAACAGTAAAGCATCTTGCATGTTGCCCATCTCCTGAAGTTAAAAGGGTAAAAAGGAAGAAAAACAAATAACTATGCTCTCTATAAAACAGAAAACCTCCAGATCAGAAAAGGAACTATTTACACATACTCCTCAGTTGATCATGTGCTAGCCATTTTAAATTAATATAATATCACACCTATTTCATAGCTCTTTCTTCATTCCTGGTGCACATTATTAATCCATAAGTGACATTGACCAGCTCACTGGCTTCCAGTAGTTAGGAGGAGTTGTGCCAGGGCTGCCTGGGAAGAAGCAGGGAGAGAGATGAGGGGACCTCATGGTGCTGGTTCTCAAAGGCCAGGCTGTCCCCTTCTGCTCAGTCAGGCTCATCTATCCTAGTGGGAAACTGCTTCAATAATCCTTACTTTGTCCTGTCTGCATTAAATACAGAGAGTCACCTGTAGCTTCCTCCTTGGCATGGGGTTTTACCAACCGGTCCAAGTACCAGTACTTTAAAAGGGCTGCTGCAGTTTCCTTGGGCATGAGGACCCCACCAGGGAAAACAAACCATGACCAACTTATTTAATTTTGCTTCTCTTCCATAAAAACATAACAGTTTGGTGTGGCAGGATGGCACAGAGGGGTCAAAATGAAGAGTCACGTCATTATCGTGCCATGAGCCCTCCAAACTCCTGTGGTGAACACCTCTGTGACACTGTTCTGGGGCAGCCCAGCCTGGAAGGAAGGTGTTCTGATCTCCAGTGGCTCCTCTTGGACACTCTTGCCCACTAGGTTTTCTCTGCCTAAGACAGGAAAAGGCACAAAGGCAGAAACTTGCACACCCAGCTGATGTTTCCAAGTGTTGCCACCAGAGGATGTACCAAGCACATTTTTTGCTGTATCAACACATAAACACACAAACAGATTAAAATAGCGAGATTTACCAGCAGAGGTAGCATAACTTCTGTATCAACACAGGAAATATCAGTGTAAACAACAGTACTTGAAAAAGAGAACACAGAGACAGAGAGGTAAGGAAGTTATGCACTGTATTTTCTGATGCATTTATCCCAGCTCTGGAGTCTTTAATGTATTAAATGGCAAATGCATTTCTGATTTCTCTAATGCATTGCTAATACCGGAAATATCTTGGCTAGGCCACTTGCAGTATTTAAAGCAGTTTCTATCAAAGACAGCAGCCATTTTGATGTTTGAATATTTTTCATTGCAGTAATACTTCTTCTAGATCTGGGGTAGTCAGCAATTCAGACACCAGGCAGAATAGAGTGTTCAAAGAGACAATGGCTGCTAGAGTGAGGCACTGACTCAAAAGCCATTTGAAAAGTGGTCGCTATAAAAAGGAATGGTAAGAGCATCCACTGTAGATAACGAGACAACATTTAAAATTTGTGTTTTAGGGAAAGATCTGTAATCTTCTCAAAGACAATTGTCAAAGATTTCTTAGTGGTTACATTCTGTTCAAGGAAGTATATACTTTTAACTGAAAAAACTAGTCAATCTCACCCTGGTATTTTTCCCCTTATTATAGGCACTGAATATGTCTAGGACACCACAAGTATACTTCAAAATGTACATTCTGAAAGTGTATAATGTACTGAAACCTTCAGGAATACTTATTCTGCATTAAATGTTTTCAGACTTCAATAATGGTCCCACTCTAATCATTCAGTGTCTGGTTCAGTGGCAAACCACCCCATTCAGTGAAAGAGGATCAAACCTTAAAAAATATATTTTAAAATTAATTATTTGTCATCACACCCTGAAATAAAAATAACTCTCTATGGGGGTTTTATCTTCCATTGATAAACTGTGTTATGTAGTTGTGATCCCTTTCTGGAACCCACTCATTTATGTCTCTGTGTTTGTTTAGGCACCAAGTCTCATCTAATAACTCAGAAGTTATTAACTTTCTAAACCAACCTGTTTACTCAGCACATGACCCCTTTGTATTATGATAAACAAACATGAAATCAAATGGATTAAGGAAAGACTCACTCGTCTCTATTGAAGTCTGCATGGAAGAATTATTTTGAATAGATGGTAAATTGCAGTTATTGTTTATTTGAATGGGCTTGTCAGTACAAAAATTAGCAGAATAATTTTCCTCCAGTTACAGTGTTTGCAACATCTGTAATTGCTGTAGTAGGGAGCAGTGGATGAACAGTTTCATCTTCCATATTGTAAATACAATCAGGTTCTTTCAGCTGTCAGTGTACTACGGTTCATTTTTTAACCAATCATACACTTCTTCAGTTATCGTTATTATTACTAGCCACTTAATCCTGTCCATTTGAACTCAGCTTGCAGGTGGTGGGAAGCTTAAATATTGCAGTAAATTTATTTATTGATCATCCAATTATAAGACAAGTATTTTTAACTTCTTCCTAATGGCAAACAAGCAAATTCTGAGGACTCTTTCTTACTCTTGTATTCTCATGGCCACTGTTCAGTATCTGTCCATGACTGCTGGAGCCCCTGGCAGACCTGTAAAACATCAGGTGCCTGATCACATCTTCTGAAAGTGGGAAGTCACTCTTCCCCCTGTTTCTGTAAAAGCAGATAGAGAGGAAGTTTGTATCCCTTGGCAGTCCAAGTCCCTGCTCACACTTTGACCCATGCAGTACACAAACTGCCATTTAAAGGTTCTCACAGTACTTTCTTAGAAATCCCTTAGCTCTAAGAAGTTAGGATATAACATCCCTGCTCTTGACTGCCTTTAACTTTTCTGTTTCCTTTATTTCAATAGCACAAAAGCACTAAAGGAAATCAAACACGTCATAGAAATCTTATGCACAACTGAGCAAACAAAGCATTCTAAGGCATAGAGGAAGAGCACAGTTCAAACATTAGTACTTTTTTGTTAGAATCTGACTGACTGACTCCTCAGAAGCCCAGCCCATTCACTCACAGATTCCAGCATGCTGGTGCAGCGGGGAAGGATCCTCTGAACCCAGCTCTACGCCAAGCAAGTCATTACAGCTAGAAATGCTGTATAAGCAGACACCAGAGGCTCCACAGGGCAGGTTGGGGAAGAAGTTGCTTCTGAGACCCTGTTTGTGAAGAGACTAGAGAGCCAGGAATACATGGTCTGGTCAAGCCATTCATCATGATAAAGTTGTTGCTGCTTGCTGCCACCACGGACCCAGCTGAGCAGTCCCACACCTCTGGAATCTTCACCTGAGTCTCAAAGAACCACAACCTCCAGAGGAGCCTTCAAGCAGGGCTCAGGATCCCTGCAACCCCCTCCTCTCTCCTGCTGAACCATGCCTACACCCAAACCAGGATCCAATTCCCTGTCCCCAGGAGCACCTGGCACATGTGCTCTTTTGCGCTTTTGCCATTAGGGCAGTGTCTGCCATGAGGTGTTGTCACTTTGCAACTGAGGAGTAGGCAACCCCCCAAGATACAACAGGTAGGACAATGCATAAGAAACTTAATCACTGAGGTAAACAGTGCCAGACAGAGCTGGTTAGAGCAGCCTTTCATCCTGGCAACACTCAGCTCTGGAGTTTGCACGCATTCCCCTAAAATTGAATTTTTCTCACAACTGTAATGTCAGAAATCTCAAAAGCATTTTTGATTAGTTTGTTGTGGGATATTTCAGCTGTACTTCACATGATCTTCTCCTCCATAGTGGACAAATCTGGAGCCAATTTCTGGTGTATAACTTCATCCAAAACCTCACTGTAGTCACTAACACTTCTGAGACTTCTCAGATGGGTGGCTGACAGGAAGCTGCCTGGTTACATGAGTTTTAACACATCTTTCAGCTAACTCTGAGACTGAAATGCAACATCTGCTGGAACATGCAAGGACGTCATGTGGATTTATGATATTTGCTTGAGGATTCTGGAGCCATAAACCAATGAATGGATTACAATGAGATAAATACAGTATTTCTCTTCTGTCAAAGGCAATTCTGTCCCAATACTTCTCAATGCATTATTTAATTGAAAGCAGTTCTCATTTTGCTCAACCTAGCAGTTTGAAAGTTTAAAAGATAAGTCACATTTCTTTGTTTGAATATGCTGTCAAATGCATTTGAAAATAAAATGCTCCATCATGATAATGTTAAGACTGCTCCTTATGTTTGTGGGTTTAAAATGTTAAACCTAATAATACTCCTTTTTTGAAACTGGGCCAATGCTACTTCACTTGAAGTCAATGGGAATTTTGCCAGTGACTTAAATGAAAGCAAATTTGGGGCCTGTGTGTTAGCTTCAGCCTTTAGGACTCCACAGGAGCCCAGTACTTCCACTTTCTGAAAATTAAATATTTCCAACTGCACTGATCTCTGACTGTAAATTGCTGCAACATCTCCAAAAAATCATTAAAATGATCATTGACAAAGAGGGAAATATTTTTTTATATTGCTGCCAGATTCTGAAGTTTTAAAGCAACAGTGATAAACTGGGAGTATACCTTGTATTTTTTTCCCCCAGAACAGTTGTAACTGGAAGTATACCTTTTTTTTTCTCCCCCAGAACAGTTGCATTTTTCCAAGATATGAGACACAGTGCCAATCCTGCAGGCAAAGGCACACAAGGAGAATTGCGAAGCACAGGTACTATCTGCTTATCTTCAACAGGTCTGTGCACAGCCTGGGAACCCACCTACACACAGTAGCTGCTATAGCTGCTTCAAAGATTTTTTAAAGACCAATGTCTTTTCAAAGATTACTAAAATATTGATGTATTTTTCTAGGGCTGATCTGTTTTTTTTTGTCAGAATGGCTCAAACGGAAAGGTAAGAAAGGTTTAAACATTTTGTTGCCAATTTTAACCAAATTAATTACATTTACTCTTTTTCATTTTTTATGAAATCCTAATAAACTCAGTTAACAGATGAAAGATGGACCAGTTAAGTTTAACCTGATGTAGAGAATGAATAATCCTTTCAACACTCAGTCCTTTGAACTAACAATCAACGTAGCTCACGGAAAATAGTTTCTGTAATTGAACCAGTACCCTATGAAACCCCAAATTATTGTAATCCATGCTTTAATTATGGCTTGAGAAGGCAAGTAAACATGAGAGAAAGCAAGGAAGAGACAAGACCAAACTCCCTATCCTGCTTACACATCTAATTCCAGATGCCAATCTCCTCAGACATCAAACTAATCTCCAGGTTCTCAGCGGCTTCCTTCCTCTCCTCATTTGGTGATCAGATAGCTCAGAGATGAACACTGCAACTCATCTACAAATTAGGTGGCTCAGTGACATAGTGTCAACTATTCCTGCTTGCCTGATTTCCCAGAATCACCACACCTTCAAGGTTCAACTGAGGGTTTATCTGCAAAGGAGTTCAGAAAAATTGTGAAGACACTTCGAAAATCATAGAATCACAGAACGGATTGGATTGGAAAGGATCTTTAAAAATCAGCTAGTCCAACACAAATATAATAAAAATATTATATTTTTCCCACAATTCCTTTATCTTACATCATTTCAGCACAGAGGAACACTAAAAGTCACATTCTGACTGCTGTGACATACCTGAAATCATGCTTTGTCTCCCTCTGCCCTGCAATTTTGAGGAACTAGTCTATCTACAACATGAAAAAAATCCCAGTATTTTACAAGTAACTGAATAGCTCTGCATGCTTTGCAGGCAAACGCAGAATTCATCCTCTCCTTTCCTTTACTGATATCACAGTAATTGGGACCTGATTTAGAGACTCAGAACCACTACAGGTCCAACAGACTTTGAGCACTTTTGAACAGCAATGTTTCCTAAAACTCAACATAATATGTCTGCATGAGTTCTTTCCACAGCAGGATGTTCATTTGCAAGTTCAACTTGAAGCATATTAAAAGTGTGTTATTATGTCTTTCTATGAGTTGTAAGTATGTGGTAATAATTCCTTCTTACTTTGGATGGATATTGACAGATTTGTTTTATTTATCTGAGAAAGATGGAGTTTGGGGTACAATGTAGTGGTTAAATAATTGCCAAGTCACCATAAAGACATTACTCCTTCTAATGTGCACAATCACACATTCACTCAACTGATGATACAAGCCAAGCAGAACTAATCAAAACATTGAAGGTGGATGCTTGCTGCCAGTATCTCTCCCGCATTTACCAGACAAGCTATTTACAAACCTAGAATGTGAGCTACTTAACTGTGAGTGAATTGAGTTTTGAAAGTAAAACGTAGCTAAAATTAAATAAAAATGTTCACTTAGAAGAGCTGGAAAGTTACAGGCTGGCTACAGATTAGCTTTTCAGTAGTGGTATCATTCACCAGTGATGATATCTTCACTTTTAGGCTTTCGCTGGCCTTCTGAAACCATATACACATTGTTTCAGAGAAGTGGATGTTATCACTAGATTTCCCAAAATTTTAGGAAACAGCTGAAAATAAACCCCACAGATTATCTGCTGACCTCCTCAAGAGGATCAGCTGTACTAAATGTTTCCTAAGGGAAATTTATGCTGTTATCGTTTGTCTAATACTGTAGCCCAAGACCCTGTAAGCTGATGCAGGTCTCTTCAGCTGATTCATCCAATCTGGCACTGGAGGCAATTCCTTTAGATGGTCTAGTATTTCAAGTGTACAAACATAGCTGTCTTTTTCTATGTGTTATATCATGACAAAAAAGAAGAAAAGGTAAAGGACATCAATTAGTGAAGCTCACAAAATTGGATGAAGGTTTATCAGGCCTGGTTAGATCTATTGACCTATTTTGCTTTTGGTGACAATCTGTTCCCTTCATTTTGAGCAGCAATCTACTGATCCCTTAGTTTGTGGTTCTCTGAGGAACTGACACATATATATGAACAGTGATGGCATGTGTGGAGCTGATGAGCACTTGTGCAGCACTGCTTGTCACCCTTGGCAGATAGAGCAGCTGCAGGAGATGAGCCCAGGGCAGCCAACACACCTGAGCATCACTGCACAGATTGGGGATTTGAATCTATAGAATCATAGAATGGTTTCGGCTTTGAAGGGACCTAAAAATCATCTTGTTTCAACCCACTGCCATGGGAAGGGCCAGCTTCCACTAGACCAGTTTGCTCAGAGCTTCATCCAGACTGGCCTTGAACACTTCCAGGGATGGGGCATCTACAAGTTCTCTAAACAACCTGGTCCAGTGCCTCACCACCCTCACAGTAAAGAATTTTTCTCTAATGTATAATCTAAACCTGCCTTCTTTCAGTTTGAAGCCATTCCCCCTTGTCCTGTCACTACATGCCCTTGTTAATAGTCTCTCTCCATCTTTCTGGTAGGCTTCCTTCAGGTACTGGAAGGCTGCAATTAGGTCACCCTGAAGCCTTCTCTTTTCCAGTATGAACAATCCCGATTTTCTTTTCCTTTCCTCATAGCAGAGGTGCTCTATCCCTATTTTCACCTTGGTGGCCCTCCTCTGGACTTGCTTGAACAGGTCAATGCTGTTTCTGTGCTAGGAATTTGGTGTTTTGCTTCGAACAGGTCAATGCTCTTCTTGTGCTAGGAATTTGGTGTTTTGCTATTTGTCAATTTAGAAATAAAGAAAAAAAAGCCACAGGGATTGGGAATAGCAACCTGGTATTTTTGTCCTGATTCACTGAAATACCGAAAAGGCTCATAAATACTTATGCATTCTGCCCTCAAAGTAGTGAGATACTTGTGAATGGAAGCTGAGCTAGGTTTTCTTTAGAATCCCCTTACTCTCAATTCATATTTGTAGTTCTCTAGAATATAACAAAAATTTCTTCTCAGAGTGAGAGCTAATTAATATCTTGTATATACCTGTGGGTTGATCTTGGTTGGCCATCCAGTGCCAACCAAGCTGCTTGATCCATTCCTCCTCCTCAGCAGGGGAAGAAAAAGCCCACAGAGATAAGGAGAAGGAGATCACTCCCCTTTGACTGTCTTGGGCAAAACACACTCTACTTTGCAAAATAATTTGATTTACTGGCAACTAATGATAGAGTCAGATAAAAGGAAAACTAAACCCACCTCTCACCTGTGCCCTGCTTCTTGCCCCACCATCTTACACATCTCAGCTTCACACACAATTCTTCTACCTCATTCCGCCCCTTGAGTGGCACTGGAGGATTGAGAATGGGGGTTGCCATCAGTTCAAAAACCTTCTACTTCTCTGCTGCTGCTGCTTCTTCCTCATACTCTTCCCCTGCTCCAACATGGGGCCCCTTTCATGGGATACAGTCTAATCACTAATGGGATACAGTGTTCCATCAGCTTCTCCAANCCCTGCTCCAACATGGGGCCCCTTTCATGGGATACAGTCTAATCACTAATGGGATACAGTGTTCCATCAGCTTCTCCAACATGTGTCTTTCCCACGTGCTGCTATTCTTCAACAACTGCTCCAGACTGAGTCCTTTCCACTGGGTAAGACCTTACAGGAATGGACTGCTCTAGTGTAGGTCTGCTCTGTCCTCAGAGGTTCTGCCAGAAAACCTGAGCCTGTGAGGGCTTCTCTTCACAGGCTGCAGCTTCTGCCAGGAGCCAGCTCTGACATGGGCTCCCCATGGACTGCAGCTTCCTTTAGGCTGACATACAATGGATTTTACCCTTTCTTAAATGTTGTATCACAGAGGGACCACCTCTGAAGCTTCGAACAGTGGCGGGTCTGCCTTGGAGTTGAGAGGAAGTGACTCTGTCTGACATGAGGGTAGCTCCTGGTGTCTTCCCACGCACACCTGCAGCCTGCTGCTACCAGAATTTTGCCACACACAATACCTAGTAATTCAGTGTAAGATGGCAACTTCTCACCATTTTTACAGCTCATGCACATTGAATCAAGAAGTTAAATATCAATTAGCATTACATTATTTTGATGTTCTCTTTAAGTTTTTTTCTTCATCCACTCTTACATTTTCAACATACCCTCTGCATTGAATGTAAGAGTCTGAAATCTTTCATTTTCCATTCTCTGTTCAGATTAGAGTAATTGGTTTGGCTTTCTGCATAATCAGTAATCACCAGTTGGTGGTACTGTTCTTGATAACCTATAGGGTCTTCCAGAAATGATCACTACTTTGTCCTGAGCTAGTTGGTGATGTTCTACTCAGTTTTGCAACCCTGTTGGACTATGTACACCATAGCTGAGGTATCAGAGCAGCAGTCTCTCCATGAATCTGCCTTCCAGAACAACTGCTCCATTACATTTTTTTGGTAACAGATGTTGTATAGAGTTGACACAAGGATAGGTCTAACTTTCTGGAATACCTAGGATTGCTAAATCATGAGTCTTTACCATAAGCAAAGCTTAAGCATGCACACAGTTTATCTGTATTAACTCTGTAGTTGTTGTTTATACTCTTTTTCTGCACAGATATGGAGACACCCACCTTTTCTCAAGAAACTTTAATACCTACTAGATTATTTGTTAGTCTCTTCAGTAATACTTTCCAAAGAACTTATGGAGAAAAACCTGCCTGATAGATCCTGTTACCTTTTTTTATACTAAGTAAATATCTTGGCCACATTAACATAGTTTTACACCATTTTGCACCATTTACTTTAGACCATTATAGTACTTAAAGCTGCATGTCATAAAAATGGGATGTGAATAAAGTAGTGCAAGATATAACATGATTAGTAGAAGATCTTGATTCTGAAATATCCATGAAAATATCAAAGTAGTAATATTTATAAAAATATGAATGTTCTCTATACCAAACTAGTTCAGAATCTTAAAATATGAACAGCAGAAGAGGTGTTTTATTTTGTGTGTGTGTGTGTACATCATACACTTTAAAATCACGGTTTTTAAATTGAATATTACTTGCTTATGTGATTAATTGTGGTTAATGGACTCAAGATCAATACCTTGTAGACTTAATTTCAGAATTTTCCATTTTCTGAGTGTTTTAAATGGAATTTAGCATTCTGTTGTCTTATTTTTTATCCAGAAATATCTCTTTCTAGTAACAGCCAATATTTAAATATGCCTTTAGTGCTAAGAGTTAGAAAAAGGGTTTTATTTATCTGAAAAAAACTGTCAAGGAAATATGTTGTGAGATGGATATACAGCAATATTCCAATATCATCACATAGGTAGACTTCATAAAGCTGCTAACAATATGCATATAAATCCTGACATTTGGTGTCATTATTTGTTTGTTGTTTATTTATATTCCTTAACAGGCTTATAGGTGTTTTCTAGTGTGTATTTTCATCAGCTATCTTTCTTCTTGGCCTCTAAAAACTCATTTTGATTGTTCTAGGCAAAGCATCTTCATCTGATATCAGCCTTCTCATATCAGTAATTCTATTTCCTTCTGTGAAAGGTCTGATGGTCTGGCTGCCTGGTAGGTACCACAATTATCTGACACACACTATATCTGTTCATTGCATCCCACCATTAAACTGGAGGGGAAAGTGACGCCAGGAGACAAGAGGATGAGAGAATTATTTTGCATTAATAAAGCCCACAGCCATGACTGACTGATAAGGGACTAAGTGGTGATCGTGGAAGTATAGCTTCCCTCTCTTGATGGATGGAAAAGTGAAGGTATGTCTAAAAGTCATCACAGGAACTGCAATTGGTCTTAATCAGGCATATCAAGACATGATAAGTGAATGGCTTAGTGAAATGCTGAGTGATGAAGTAAAATTGTCAAGATGTGCCTCGTTAACTTCACTGCTTGGTGACAAGCAGTTCAAAAAGAGCAGCACTGGAGACCCTGTTTATCTCTTCAGTTAGGATGTCGCTATCTCCTTAACCAGAGACTAAGCTGAAAATAATAAACAGAACTACCTTTTTAAACAAAAATGGATAAGCCAAACATTGCAACATGAGAGTAGGAAGTGTAGGATCCCACAGATTTCTGGTAGGCAAGAGAATACTTCTTGGATAACTGGTGCAAGGACAGACATGCACTCTTTTTGTTTTACATCAGTTATAGCAAGATTAACTTTCTATAAGAACAGGAAGCTGCTTGATGACAAAATATTAGTGGTTTTTGCTTTTTAAAAATTTTTTCTTCATATTACCACCAGAAACAAGCTTCATAAAATGGAAATTTTGGCCATACTGGCTATGTCTTGTGATCATGGCTGGGGCTTTGGCACTCACATGGTCTGTGCCTAAAATAGGGACACCAAGACTGTTTTCAGGGTCATGGGTAAGTGTGTGAATCTACACTGTGTCCTAAATCCAGCTAACTCAGCAAAGATGGAGACAAAGGCAAATAGACTACCAACAGCCAATGCTCTGGTGAGGTTCCCAAGCTAGAGACCCACATGCATGTGTGCTCTTCTGACTTCTGCCAGATATAGCCAATGACGTGAATCCACCAATACTTATGCTTTTATTCAGATTTAAAAGTTAAGTAATTTTGGCTGCATGAGTGAGCCGAAAATTTCATCTGGTAGCATGTCACCTTTCTGCAACTTTAATTTGTAATGAGTTTAAAGCAATACCCACAATACTTTCTGATCTATTTCCCATCTACTCAATTAATTTCTGTTTCTTTAGAGATAGCACTAAGTATTGTATTACTTACAGGATGACCTGTAATGAGTACTCAGTTGGTGATTTGTGCAGTCTCTGCTGAGAGTCTTGGTGAGAGCAGACCAATTTTCACCAAGAAGGAACAGGAAGTCATGAATGAGTATTTACCTAAGAATAATATCTAGCATGTAGAAGTTTTTAGGTGGGAAAAGCAAAGAAGGAATCCAAAATACATTGTCACAATAACTCTAGTATTCTCATCTGCTCCTAGTTTAGCATTTTCACTTGACAGATTAACAGAGATGTGTAGCATATGGATTGCTGTGCTATGAATGTTTGCATGTGGTATTCAGACCTAAACTATATAACTTTTAAAAAATGATATACAGTGGAAAATTGTGAGTACATTTTTCCTACTCTGATCAATGTTAGTATTAGTGACAGGAAAATCAACTTCAGATTCAGCTAAACTCCAAAGTTTCATGAAATTCATAAGTATATGGCTAATTTTATTAATTTAATTATTCTGTTTTCTCATTTCCAGTGTTCCTGGCTATGGTTCATACCAAAACAACAAAAAAAAAAGTACCAAAAGCTGCAGAGACCATCCCTCAGACCTTCAAGAAAAACTTTTCAGATGCTGTTTATGGGCAAAACTGCAATGACACGTGTTTCAATTAGACACAGATGCACACTGACAACACTATGATGACAGTTCTATTACTATAATATATTCAACACAGAGTGCATTTGTGAATTTGTGACAAGTTTTTTTCTTAAATGACCTTACTGAGAGGTTCCATAATTTTTAGCAATGTTTACCCAAGGTTTTACTAGTGGTTTTAGACACAGTAAAATCCAAGCCTTGTGTTTACTTACTGGATGTCTGCTGAAAATACAACACAGAATAGAGGAAACAATCCAGGATGCTCTTGGAGTTTGTGGAAGAAAACATCCTGATGCAGCTAGTGAGGGAGCCAACTAGGCAAAGTGCTCCCTGGACCCGTTTTTTGTGAACAGAGAAGGACTGGTATGTGATGTGATGGTTGGAGGCCATCTGGGGCACAGGGATCACAAGATTATAGAATTTTTGGTTCTTTGAAAAGTAAGGAGAAGGTCAGCAGAACTGACAGATTGGACTTTCAGGGCACAGAATTTGGCCTATTTAGGAGACTGATTGAGAGAGCTCCTTGGGAGGCAGTCATGAAGGGGAAAGGAGTCCAGGAAGGCAGGACATTTTTCAAGAAAGAAATCCTAAAGGTGAAAGAGCAGTCTGTCCCCATGTGTCAAAAGACAAGATGGCAGTGAAGAAGAAAGCCTGGCTGAACATCTTTGTCTAGAACTCAGGGTAAGAAGGAGAGTTTATGTCATTTGGAAGGAGGGGCAGGCAATTCAGGTTGTGAAGTTATGCAGGGAGAACATTAGAAGTCCAAAACCCAACTAGAACTTAATCTGTATAGTGCTGTAAAAAAGCAATAAAAAGTTTATGTAAATACATCATCAACAAAAGGAGGGCTAAGAAGAAGCACAATCCTTTATTGGATATGGGGGGGAAACATAATGACAAAGGAATAGGAAAAGGCTGATGGACTCAATGGCTTCTTTGCCTCAGTCTTTAATAATAAGACCAGTATTTCTCTGGTTACCCAGCCTCCTGAGCTGGAATACAGTCATGGGCAGAAGCATGAAGCCCCCACAATCCAAGGGAAAATGCTCAGTGACCTGCTGCAACACTTAAGATACCCACAAGTCTGGGTTGGGATGCATGGTATTCACCCAAGTGTCCTGAGGGAGCTGGTGGATGTGCTCACTGAACCACTTCCCATCAGTTACCAGGAGTCCTGTCTAATCAGGGAGGTCCCAGGTGACAGTAGGTTAGCAAATGTGATATCCAGCTACAAGACGTGCAGAAGGAGTATCTGGGAAACTACAGGCCTATCAGCATGACCTGGGTGCCAGGGAAGGTCATGGTGCAGATCATCTTGAGGGCCATCACATAACAGGTACAGAACAACCAGGGGATCAGGCCCAGAAAACATGGATTTAGGGAAGTCATGTCCTGCTTGACCAAACTGATCTCCTTCTATGACAGTGTGACCCATCTAGTGGATAAGGGAAAGACTGTGGGTGTTGTGTACCTGGATTTTATTGAAAACTTTGGCACTGTTTCCCACAGAATACTCCTGGAGAAACTGACCACCTGCAGCTTGGATGGGTGTTACCTCTGCTAGGTACATCTGGCTGTGTGGTTGGGCCCAGAGAGTGGTGGTGGATGGTGTTAAATCCAGCTGGCAGCTGGTCACAAATTATTTTCCCCAGGGAGCAGTACTGGGGCCAGTATGGTTGAATACCTTTACCAATGATCTGAACAAGGGGATTGAGGGCACCCTCAAGTCAGTTTGCAGGCAACACCAAGTTGAGTGGGAGTGTGGATCTGCTGGAAGGCAGGAAGGCTCTGCAGAGGGATCTGGACAGGTTGGATTGATGGGTCGAGGGCACCTGTACAAGGTTTAACAAGGCCAGTTGCTACAGGCTGGAGGCAGAGTACCTGGAAAAGTGTCCAGTGGAAAAGGACCTAAGAGTGTTGGTGAACAGAGGGCTGAACATGAGCCAGCGTGTGCCCAGGTGGCCAAGAAGGCAAATGGCCTGCATCAGCAATAGTGTGGCCAGCAGGAGCAAGGCTCTGATTGTCCTTCTGTACTCGACAGTGGTGAGGCCTCACCTCAAATCCTGTGTTCAGTTTTGGGATCCTCAAGAAAGACATCGAGATTCTGGAGTGTGTCCAGGGAAGGGTGATGGATCTGGTGAAGGGTCTGGAGCACAAGTCTGATGAGGAGCACCTGAGGGAGCTGGGGTTGTTTAGCCTGGAGGAAAGGAGGCTCAGGGCAGATTTTATTGCTCTCCACAACTCTCTGAAAGGAGGTGTAGTGAGGTGGGGGTCAGTTTCTTCTCCCAAGTAACAAATGGCAGATGAGAGCAAATGGTTTCAAGTTGTGCCAGGAGAGGTGTAGTTTGGGCATTAGGAAAAATTTCTTCACTGAAAAGGTTGTCAAACACTGAAACAAGACGCCCAGGAAAGTGACTGAGTCACCATTCATAGAGATGTTTAAAAGATATATAGATGAGGCACTCAGGGGCATGGTTTAGTCGTGGACTTAGCAGTGCTGGGTTAATGGTTGAACTTGATGATCTTGAAGAACTTTTCCAAACTATATAATTCTATGATTCTACATTGTGATACTCTCTCCCCAGTAGACTATAAAGAGACATGCTAAGAGTTTATGGGATTGTCAAGGAATGTTCCGGAGACAATCCAGAGAGTCCTTTGCACTGAATTATCAGTGTTGTAGTCTTGTGTGCTATATCATATTATTTTTAATGACTCCAAAAAAAGATTAGGTTAGGTCTTTATTTGAACTCTCAGGTCTTATCTTTCAGCATAACCCTTTCATTTTACTAATTTCTGAATTTCATTTCACTATGTTTATTTAAAGTGCAATACTAATAAAAACTATTGAGTGGGTAGTCAGAGCTGTGTTACAAGAATTTACCAAGTAAAGTTTATATTTAAAATGAAGTATCTGTAATTCAGTTAAAGAGAATGAATTTCACAGCTTTGAAAAAAAATCATTTTTGATATGACTCATGGCCATGAAGGCAATTACTGTCATCAGAGCTACTTGCAACAGATATGGTTATGTACCTAAAATCACTGCCAGTTCTGTCTGCTAAAAAGAAGACAATAATAACAATAATAATAATAAGCACAACAACTATAATAAAAGCAACAACAAAAGTAATAACAACAGTGAAAAACCCAAGCCCTTCCATGTGCATCTGTGAGGTTTTTTTAACCTCAAAATAGATGAGAATGAAAATGGCATTATGTAGATATAGACTGTGTTTTAAAACATTTAAATCACAGGGCAGATCTTAGGTGTGTTGCTGGACCACATAATTTTTTACATGCCTAGTCCACATTGGCCTATTTTGAGACATGGAGTCTATAAAACTTCATTCATGAAAGGCATCTGGCTGTTGAGGAAATGCAAGTAGAATGTTTTTAAAAAGCCTTAGAAGCAGTAATATCTCTATCCAAGTTAAGGTGAGTCTGTTATGTGAATAAGGATTGCATAAATAGCTAAAAAAATAGTATGGTTAAGTTCACAGTCTAACAATTCTGGGATTTTTAAAACTTGGTACTTTCTCATGATAAATTAAGTTTAGCACCTGTTTTCTAAGCACAGTATTTTTCTGAAAAGATGCCTTTTGCAGTATACAACAGTAACAAAAACAATTAACTAAAGTCAAGACTGGTTATTTGAAGTGCTTCTTGGTGTGCAGTATCACATGCCAATATTGTGTTCATCTATTGCATCTAAAGCGTGTTACAAACTTTGAAAATCACATTGCCTCAACCATACAAAGCATTTACTCTTCCTTCCTGCAAAATAAATAACTCGGCTCAAGTGGCTTCTTTAATAATGCATTTCTTCCCTAAGGAAGGGAAATTTGGTAATTTTCTTACCGGTGCTGATACTTGCCATCTATAAAAACAATGTTGCCTGGCTTTTAACAAATTCTTTTCACAGGCTTCGTTGCTCTTCTATGGATAGACATGTTGCCCATTTCTGACAACAACAGATGCAGTGCTTTCAGACTCTACAGAAAGTAATGATGCCTGACATTTCTAGGGTGAAAGTCTCTCTTTGGTTTTAGTGTTAATGGAAACAGACTTTTAGTCTTCTTGAAAATCCAAAGCCAGAATGTAAATGGCTATGTAGTAAACAGAACAGATTCTTTTTTAATCCCGGAAAATAAAGAAACCCTCGTATTGTAAAATTATAGAAGTTTTGAAAACAACAACCCAACACTTTCTTTCCAGAGCTTGCTTTCTTTAGTGCCTATTTGATATCCATTCATACTGAACAACTACCAATATTTGTACTTTATACATAAGGGAATTTGACAACAGTTTGCACGACATCAGTGGCAAGTATTTACAAATGAAAACAAACCTCAGCCAGATTTGCTATAGTGATTCACAGAACCATTCTAAGTTAGGATGGTGTGTTCAGATGGCTTATGCTAAATGAAAATCTCAGTTACTTTGAATTAGTCCTACAGCAGTTCTGAAGACTAGGTTCTCCACTTAGCGAAAGAAACTTGATAAATAACATTTTGGTTCTGTTTATATGAGCGAACGATCCAGTGCAAAGAATTCTCTGTTGTCCAGAATAGGAAGATAAAATATAAAGTATTTTGGAGAATAGTTTGAAATGTCAAGTTAGCGTATAGAATAGCTTCTTTGGAATTCTTGCTTTAGGCCTGAAAATCTATGATATTCTGTATTTGACTGCCATCATATTTACATTAGACTGAAAGAGGTTGCTAAAAGAGTGCTGTTAATCACGGTACTAAAGCCTTAACATCCCAACACATGTATCCATTCTGATGCAACTGAATGTGATGGGATTCACCCACACTTGAATTTAACTGAATAGTTCACATTTTGTCGGGCAGTGGCCTAAGTCCATAAAAGTCATCGACGGTCAAAGTTTCAAGCCGACCATAAAGTCTCAAGTTTTGTAGAGGTACTAGAATTTGCATGATGCACTCAGCATTGTGTTACTGAGATTTTGCCCATTGTCAGCTTTGTTGTGTTGTCTTTTGGAAGAAAATAGTTTTTCAGAGGCCAGTTCTCAGGCACAAGAAACTTTTAATGTTACAAAGAAATCAGGGCAATTTCAAGAAGTTTTTCAAATAAAATGTTTTAGGTTCCTTAGTTCAGTGAAATATTTTAATCCGGGCAAAGCAATCTGAAACAATTCTCAGTGGGATTGGAAGATATAAAATCTAATTGAAACAGCCCCATGAAACATATTAATTTACCAAAACTGCATGTTCCATGAGAAAATTATTCTGGTGGAAAAAATCTGTGCAGGTCTCTTTGAAACTTTAGTTCAGCTAATATACAAGATATTTCCTTCCAGGTTTTGACCACTTAAGAAGTCATGTATTAATGTCTTAAATCAGAATGTCACTGATTATCAGGGAAATAGTTTGGTACCATCAGCAACTGTTCACAGATATGATTATATAGATATAAAAGAAGCAGGTTCTGAACAATTGATTTCTATTTAATTGTTCTGGAAATTCCAAACCAGTATGAAATCATTAAGTATTCTCCTTTTGAAAGCTAGGAGTCA
The DNA here is from genome assembly GCA_013400975.1 of Atrichornis clamosus. NCBI lineage: Eukaryota > Metazoa > Chordata > Aves > Passeriformes > Menuridae > Atrichornis > Atrichornis clamosus. The sequence continues at coordinate 19,298 of WBMZ01012946.1, forward strand.
AATGTCTTATTTTAATTTATTTTTTTGCATTAAGTTTTCTCTGTTTTGTCCCACTTAGCCTGTTTCTTTCAGGCCTCTGTGGCAACCAGCATCTCCTATGATGATCTCAGAACATTGAGTCCATGATCATTTAAGTCTCCTTGGCCTGTAGAATGACTCTTTTAAAATCTATGTCTCAGATTTTAATGCCATGCCTGATACTATTTGGAGTCATTTTAGGAGACCATAGTCCACCTGTCTAGATATTGAAAAAATTGCCCTAGCTATTAAACCAGATGCTGAGCCTCTGTCCTGTCTTTATGTACCCCATGCACTTGACTGTAGAAATCAATTTATTCTGGTAACCTTTTAGCCTGTTCAGCTTGTATATGGCAGTTTATTGGTTTCCACTGACTCGGAAGGTTTGCATTTGAGAGTTATACACTGTATTTTTTTTGGTGGTTTGCTTTTTTTTAATAATGTTCTGATGAAATTTCATGAAACGATTTCATACTTCAGTTTTCTGTTGTCCTCTGAGTACAGAACTCTTCAAAGTTAGCAACCATCAGCTGAGCATAGTTACTTCAGGGCTCACAAGGAACAGTGACTCAGAAGGTGTAATGTTCTTGCTATAAAATGAACACCCAAAACTGAATTAAAAATTACAACTTACAAGAACTTACAAGAAAAAATAAGATATATACACTGACACATGTGTATTCCACAAATGGTCACATCACCTTTGTTCACTCCGGATCAATGGAATTTATAACATCAATGCAAGCTTATGTTTTATATGAAAAGAACATTTTCTCCAACACCAGACAAGATTTTTTTTTGAATGAAATAACGGTCAGTGGTCCCAGAGTCATGTGAGTACCAAATGTTCAAGCATTACATACTTCCAGTGGAAGAGAAAGACAATCAGGGTCCTTACTCTGGCAAAGCACTGCAAAATATAATGACTAAGAGTTAAAACAATTTAAGTGAAAGAAGAAATACAGCAGTATATTTTAACACTGTGATCTGGGTTGCCAAGAGAAATAGGGAAATTTTAAAGGAAGATTTTCTTCTGTTCCAATCAAGACTTAGTATCAACCTCTGGAAGAACCTTCACTCAGGCACAGGAATGCAGTAAGCATCCTGTGCTTGATTCAGGAGCCAAAATAGGAGTGTCCAGTGCCATCTGAGATGCTCTAGAGAATATGATCTGGTCTCCAGATGCTGTGCAAGTACAGGCCTGTCTTTCGAACAGTGTCACAGCTTCTTGTCCTGGATGTGTGTCTCGGATCCTGAGGCATTCAAACTGGCACTAGGTATTTAAGTGTGAGAGACTTGTACAACAGGAAATGGAGCTGATCTGCTAATAGTTGGCCTTCTTGTATTATTTCTTACCATTTTCAGAAGAAAATGAAAACCAGATTGCATTTCATTTTTCTGTTCTGTAATATCAAACTTGCAAATCCATGGAGAGAATCCAGTAACCTTATTCCTGGAAATTTGCAAGAAGGCATATGAGCTTGCTTTGTCTGAAACATTCTTAATGGGTTTATTTAGTGCTGCCTCAAAACAAAAATAAATTTTAAAAGAACATGCATTGTGAAACTGTTTAAATCTAGACTTCATTTTTGTGTTCCAGGTCAGTTCAAAAATCCTTAACTAATTAGCTATGTAATGACGTAACTGACTACAGATCAAGCAATGGACACATTATTTTCCTGTTGCATTTCTGATCTGGATTTTTAATTCATTTCTGGGTAATGCTATTCATCCAAGAGAGCTCTATGAAAATGTAAGTGTAAGTGCTACACAATGTGAGCCAGGGGTAAAGAGAGAAGCAGTGGATTCAAGGCTTTTGGGCTATAATGTGCCGCTTTCTAGATAATGGTCTCTCTTGGTGTTATAAAGAAAAGCAAACATATCATTAAGAAGGAGCTCCTTAAAAACTGCCTGTCAAATATCTTAAGCTTCATTAGTTTAGATTAATGACTTACTTGATATACATGACAATAGGTGAAGCAAATCTTTGTTTATTTATTGACAATTCAATGTAACTGTGACATGCAAAAACAGGCTTCCTCCTGATTAGTTCCATGTTTTAAAGTAACTTTGTGTTATAAAACTTGTTAACTACAGTATCACTTTATTGAACTCTGCTCTGTGAATGATGTGATCTACATTGAAAGGCGTCAATATTGCAGCCATTCCTGGCAGGCACTGGAGCATTATGTACACAGATTGGAGTAGATATCTCATTGTACAAATCCATGAACCCAGAAAATGTCCAGTTATTGAGACTGCACTGAAAGGACAATGTTTTATTCATAGGATCTGTGATGCAAGGTCAGACAATGAAACCTGAACTAAGTGTAAGGTTCAGATTAGTTTCACGGTTTTGCAGAAGACCTCCCTGAAAGTTAGGACTCTGAAAGCACCAGTCCTTTCCCAAAGATCCATGGCAAGGGTTTGTAGCACACAGCATAGCATTCATATGAATAAATAATTGAGGAGTGATTTCCAGTCTGAAGATCCTGTAGGGTTCAGTGAGAGAGAGAAGGAGAAAGAGTCATAGAAAGTAAGTTTTATGAGCTTTTTATAACAGAAGAACTTTTCCAGAAAATCCTTGTGGAGTAACAATACAAGGATGTTGAATTTTGACTTGTGTTTTGTTTGTATGAAATAATTCATATTTTGTTTCATTTCCAGTTTGGAAGCTGTAGCCCCACAGTATCATTGACACCCACTGGTTATCCCTTATTCATGCTCCTGAAAGCACATAGCTGAAAGTGAGTTTCTTTAGCAGCAGCTATTTTAAACAGAACTGGTCATGTTACCTCTTTTTATGCCACTTTTATGCTTTAAATTATAAAGATCTGTTTTCAGTGACTTGTAAATTTGCCAACTTTTTTGGGGTGATGTTTTACACATTGAGCATTGACTTCAGGTTGCAATTCTTGGAAGAAGCCAATCAAAACCTTTCAAATGAGCTGACATAAAGATCAAGGTCAAGGCAAAGATGGGGCCAAAGAAGGGAGAAATAGGAAAAAAAGTCTTTGCCCAATTTGCACATGGCTGGGTGAACACAACTGTTCTAAGCCTCACTATTGCTCTGCTCCTGGGAAAAATGATAAAGCAATGGCTATGAAAATGGCAAACTGTTATCTCAGGGCTGCACAGCTGACCTTCAAGAACTGCTTTGGTGCTATCTGTTCTCTGCTAAGATCTCTGAAGTTCTTCTCCACCTCTGTTGTTTGTTGCCACAGGACAGAATTTCTGCCATTTTCTTATTTTGAAAACACTCAGGAGGACTCGTGAAAACACACAGGAGAAAAGCTAATAAGGTAAAAATATTAAAACAATTTTTTTCCCTAAAATGTGAAGGAAATGTCTTCAGTAAAATATATGGGTCCAACAGTTAATCAAATTATAAAAGGAGCATTTACTAAGATGATGCTATTGGAGAAAAACTGCCTCAAAATTAATTCTTTGTGTCAACATTTATTGCAGAAGAGGTCACAGAGGTTCCTACTCCAGAGCTATGCTTTTCCAGAGGAAAAGCCCACAGAACTTTTTCCGTCAGGAATTTTTAAGTAACTGAAATAAACAACTACTAAACTATTATTTGTCAATACTAGCCTGTCATTTAAACGACTTGTCTTACCTGAAGAATGGAAAGTGGCAAATATGACACCAAAATTTTGTAAGATTTTCTAGGTTAACTCAGACAATTACAAACCAATACATTACATTTTGTAAGAGCAAATTTGTAGGAATATTCTATTTTACAGACTGAGTAATAAAAGAGAAAAACATGATATACTAGGGAAAAGCCAACCTAGCCTTTGCATGGAGAAGTCATGACTCACATATCAGTCATCTTCAGAGGAGCCACTGAGCATATGGTTCAGGTGAAAGTATAAGAAACAGATGGTAGGAGTGGGTAGCTGGTTTTCAGAAAGAAAGGAGCTCAAACATATTCTATATGTGAAAAATGTGCCATTCGACATATTCATAAATGGATATAGTTTGAATGATAAGGAGAGAAAAATCTGAAAATGATCCAGAATTATTTGGGATAATCTAAAGCTGATTGTGAGAAGTTGTCAACGAACTCAAACTTACAAGTAGATGATAAAAAGTTAGATGAAAATATATGTTAGTAAGTGGAATGTAAAGACTGGGAAAAAAATTGGGAAAAAAAATAACTTACAAGTATTTGTACAGGATGGCCATCAGTTTAATTATCACCATTCAGGAGAGATATTTTGAAGCTACTGCAAACTGTTCTTCAAAACAACAGCTTACAGTTCAGCAGTATCTATAAATACAACTAGAATGTGAAGAATAATTAGGAAAATATTAGGAGCTTAACAGAATGCATAATCATGTCCCAGTGTATATTAATCATCTATTAATATTTCAGGATTTCATTATTCTAAATTTAAGGACAGTGTGGTCCTGGGAATGCCCTAGCAAAAGAAAAAGGTATGATAGAATTACCAAGGATTCAGGCAAAGACAGGCAAAATAAGCAGAGATGTGGAATGCCTTTCACATACTTACAGAGCAAATTAAAAATAATAGGTTACAGCATAAGTGAGATTTGCAAACAACTCTTCTGACAGTGCAAGTAATATCACCAGATGAAATTATCAGAGTGGACTTTGAAAGACGCAAAAGGTATGCTTTTCATATACAAAAGGTGTGCTTTTAAAAACAAATTTAGAGGGACTAGTGAAATTCAGGCAGGCTGGATCCACTGCTGGTCACCACATCTGACGAGCTGTAACCTCTAAAATAAGAAGTAAGTCAGCTCTTGTTGGAAGCTCTGCTCACGCTTCTCAGTGGAGACGTGGGGCTGGGGTCACCCTCAGTGCCACCCCTTCTGCCTACATTTACATTCAACATTCAGGAAAGAGGAAACTGGAAAATGAAGGTTCTCTGTGCAACTTTTATTAAACATTCCTTTTTGAATAAGTATTGTGACATTTATTACTATTTATTATTATTGTTTTGTGCTTTTCTACTCCCACAGTGCTCTCCCATTCCTAGTATAAGTCCAGGAACAGTTTGAGAATGGAGCAATTCTGTGTACAAAGGCGTCCCTGGCAGAACTTATTTTCAGCAGTTGCAGTTGTCTGGTGACTGACACAGGGAACTGCAAGAATATCCTGGATCAAATGAAGGCAGAATCACTTGAATACAGCCTGGAGAACACTTTCCTACCACACCTTGGCTTGTGTGCCAAGGATGTCTTGTAGGGAAATATCCACAAACCTCCTGCCTGTGAATTGCATAGCATCAGCAGCGTAATTGTAGCCAGCCTATAGGTGTTAGACAGCAGCATGTTTTCCATACTCTACTCCCCGTTTGGGATCTCAGATCCCTTTCTTAAAGAGGGACTTACCTCCAGTCAATTTAGTCGAATTTAGGCTCCCAGCCAAGAGGACGTATAGCCATAAAATGTCAGGAAGTCACATCAAATTGGAGTTTTTACAGCTCATCTCTAATTTTTCCTACAGCACCAGGGAAACTGATTTAGGAAAGTACTAGGAACTTGCAACTTCAACTAAAGTCAATAAGATTAGGTAAGCTTAATATGGGGTTAAGTGCTGTGAAAGGTCTGATCTTCCTGTGTCCCAAATTCTGCCTGTTAATCACAGGAAATATTTTTTTTCACATACGTGTTAACCACTCTGGCTATTGCATAATATTCATGCCACTCTTCAGTGGCAAAAAAGTGTTGTGAAAATAATTAATTAATATTTATGTGCCACTCAGTTATGGATGTAAAGAGTGTCGCTGAAAAGAAGAATTCACTTTTCTGTCTTTATATCTACATTATGGCCATATCATGGCTATATCAACAAATATGGCCAGATACAGCAGACAGAAAGAGAAAAACAAACCCAGAATATTGACTAGATTTTTCTTAAGACCATTTTGCATGTTGAATGAGGTAGCTGGTATTTGAGGGGTTATTTTGTAATTGTCTAATAAAAGACAATCATAGAAAAATGTGCACACAACTCTACAGTGGAAATCCTAATTCTGATATTTCCTAACTACTGAGGGCTTGCTTTGAAAGTCTACTTTTTGATTGTGTGATTTGTGTGTAATATAAACAATGAGCTTTATATCAGCATTGATTGTTAGAAATTTTATATGTATATATCCATCCCACACTTTCAGTGTAACATTTTTATATAAATTGAAAATAAACATATTCTAAGGCAATTTTAGAAACATTCACATTTTATGGTTTAGCCTGTCCAGAGTAGTGCTAGATTTCTGCATAATAATGTCATCACATTCAAAGGAAACGGAGAGTTTAATGGTGGATGGGTTTTTGCAGATCAGTGAAAACAGAAAGATTGGTTTTCCCCTTCATATAAGGTCTACATTTAGCAGAGTGTGACCATACCATTACACTACACAGAAAAAGTGATAGAAGCATGGCTGTACGACCAGACTACTTATCTTGAAAATAATTCACTTTCTATTATACCAAAGAGGTGAGAATAATGTTGTCTAGCAATTTTTAATATTTCTAGACTATACTTCCATTGCCCGTGTCATTGGCAGCAGGAGCATATACTCTGTTTCAACAGGTGGTGTCTGAATAATATTATTTGTAATTTAAAAAAAAATGACAGGTACTATAACAATCACAATAGCCCAGAGCAGAAGTACATAATAATTCACTTTTTTCCACAAGAAATTGGCTTCCTTCAATGACATCATAGAAGAGTCTATGACTCAAGAAGAAGAGATTAGGACAGAAAAATTTAAAAAATTCTTCAGCTCCAAGATGTGATGAGAAGAGTGGTCATCTGCTGCCTTTACTGTTTTCACGTGATGTTGGTCTGAAGGAACTCGTGTTCCCAACACTTCTTCAGTTTCCCAGGCAGAAGAAAAAAAATGAAAGTCCATGTTCTTCTGTACTTTAGACAACAGTGCTGGAGGAAAGTGGTTTATCCCTGTAGGAGGCTGTTAATGAGCTTAATAGAGCACTGAACATGAATTTTTATGTATTATGTGTATGGTTTTTTCCTTAAATTATTAACGGCAATCTATCCTTTCTTTCTCCAGTCAACTTTTATGTGGTTGCTAGCTATTTTGTATCACAAGGATCTGGAAGATAAATGTTCAGAGCACCAAACATTACTTTCATCCTCTATCCGTGCTGCAGATCATACATCCAGGTTAATGTTAACATAATACTCTGTATGTAGAGTCAGGGAAGCTACCAGAAGGAACTACTTTCAGGTCAGGAAGAGATATGTGCAATTTTCCTTGAAATTTGTGTGTGATGAATGCCTTCAGCTATGCAAACTGTGCACAGAGGTTTGGTCATGGTACTCTTGGCTCTTCTGAAGGACGGTGAGTACTGCCCAAATCTGATGTGCTGTGGTGTTTGCTGTATAGCTGTCCTTCTTTGAGGCAACATCTGAACAGAGTCCCTTCACTGAGCTCTGGTGTTGTTTCCAGCAGGTACCAGCACCAGTAGGAAGGCACAGAGCTTCCCACATGGCAGTGGCACAGCAGCTCTGTTCAGAGGAAAACAGCGTTTTCTAGCTCCAGCAGCTACAAATTTGCTGATCTCAGAAGCAGTAAGGTTTATATCCCTTTCTAACTTAAAACAAATCCTGTTTAACTGAATTTAAAGCACACTTACTGCCAGTATAAATGCATGATCCTTTTCAAATCCTACTAAATCACTGGTCTCAGTGATTTCTCTGGCAAGAAAAAAGTCAACCAAAGCACGGTGCAGATTAGGATGTGGATCCTGTCTGTGAAAGAATGATCTCATGGACCAGGCAACTGAGACAGGAGTGTGTTAAAAGGTACAGGTCCTCCCTCTATCTGGTTTGGGAATATTCCTGTTCCAGGACGGCACAGGGGAAGAGATTTAGATATAGCTAGAGGTCTAAGAATTATCTGTTGAGATGTCTATAGACAGATATTTTGACCAATTCCAGACAAAAAACCCAATTTTCCTTCAACTTGATAATCCCATAGGACCTCTATGAATACCCTTTACAATAAAGGGAAGTGATGATTGGAAGGCTCAGCCACATAGATGTGTAGGTGCACAGTAAAACTTTGTAAGGCCAGCTGTTCATCTGTTAAAGTCATCATGGCATCAATGATTTCAAGAAAATAATGCCAATTTACAGTAGCTAAGGATCCAATATCTCATGATAAATTCAAATGAAGGGAATTTTTCTCCCCACAACTCAGGTGCCTAAATTAGCTCTCAACGCAGCAGAAAGGGAAGTTTTCCTATTAAAGAGTGACTCTGAATCTGAACCTGACCTTGCTGTGCCAAACTTCTGCCCAATGGAACCTGTTCCTGTCCCTCTAAAAGATCTCAGGGGACCCACTAAGCTGTGTGGGATATAGCAGGCACCTAAAACCAAGGGGGTTGATTTATCCCATAAGGAAGGGGTTTGAGTGGAGATTATGTTAAAGCATCTCTTTGGTTAAAGGGCATAAAAATATGTATCAGCCAAAGAGAGATAAAATCTCATAGCCTCTAATCATATGAATAATCATGTTGAAACCTGCAGAGTCCTGTGAAATGGCCTGCTGGATAAAGACTATTATGTTTAATATAATTTATGTAAGTTTTTTTCCCATTGAGAAGGAACAATAGAATACATCTAATTCATGTCAGTGTTTAAATGAAAGAATGACTCAGAAGCAACAGACTGATTAGCAAACAGGAAATGGAGAAAGACCTCTGAGTTATAATTTTGAGACAATATTCTACAGTTAATCTCTTTGAAAAATAACGGAAACAGACTTTAATATTAACCTGTCACTGCACTGTAAAAGGATCTAGAGAGAACAGTAAGCAGTATCAATGAAATTAATCTAATGACATTTTATTGTTGTCATAGACTAGAAATCCAGACAAAAGAAAAACATTCTAGATTTTCATACTAAATTATGCAGTTGCAACAATTTTATAGATTATAGTATAAGGTAAAAAAATGTGCGTTTTCAAATTTAAAAGCTCAATTTTCATAAGGGTTCTGTTTGTCTTGGTTCTGTGATCTTGCCTTACTGCAAGAATGAATTTCAGCAGTGCTTCTGTCAAACAGGATGCTCAATACTTTTCACTATGCTGTTAAAACTCTCTAGAATACAGACATGTAAGAAGTGTAAGTTAGAACTGAATCCAAAGCTTTTAAACCCTACATTATCTTAAGCTTATCTTTATTAAAATGCAACGTTTGTTTTATAAAACAACAATTAGTGGTCTAATGTAATTTAAATTGCTGCCTCCAAATAAGATGCTAAAAGAAAAATACATTGTTCCACTGAGATAATGAATAAAAACAAATCTCAAAGTAAGAACAAATGGAGGTATTATCCCATGAGAAAGAGACTTCTGAATCTATCTATTATTTCGCAGCTTGAAAAGTGCCACTGTTATACTTCCACTTGATTATGAGTCTTGTTATCACTTCCTCCAGTTGATCCAAATTGAGTGCTTCTGACATTTGCAAAGTTACTCGTATATTCCACTGCGCAGCAGGAAAAACCTTGTTAATGAGGAAATAACAAGCAGAAGATGTGAATAAATATTTAGTTGATGGTAAAGAGTTACAGTTGCTGGTATTTAAATGCTGAAAATTAAAAAAACCCCCAGTGCAAGCCACAGTAGCATGCTTGTTCATGTCCTCTGAAAAGGGGTGCTAGTGATGTTTTACTCAGTGCCACAGGGCACTTTCATTTCCTGATTCTATTACACACTAAGTGGCCACCTGAACCTGCCAATGAACTTGTTCTATTGTGTTTTTCTATTTTTAATCCGAAAGGAGTAAACACATTTCTCATCAGATGTGTCACACACTGCTCTACATTGGTGAGATTTATGAAGGTGTCACCGAGTTATTACAGAGCCATTCATTTATAAATAGGTGTCCATTCTTCAGGAAATCATAAATGATAGGAGTATTGCTACCATTTCACAAAATCTGTATTGTAAGAAGGATGTCCATTTGTGATTTTTTTTGACTGCACTACACTGGTGTAATTTGTTTTTTATCCCTCCCCATTACTTCAAGACTTTTTCTGTACTTTATGATTATGTTCAACCAGATTCCTGCACTGGATAGTCAACAGTAGTTCAGCAAGGAACATAACTATTTCAATAGTCATTTAGACATAAAAAATAACATTTATAAAACTTTCTCTTTAACCAGGCAAAGTCTGAGTCAGCTCTCCTGTTCTGTATATACATATATATATATTTTTTTATTTTTTTTTTTTCTTACGAACTTTAGAAGTTGATGTAGGGGTACACTTAGCAGATACTCTTCTTAAAACTCCTGCCAGTGTTGCCCAGGAGTGGATATGAGTAGTGGTGTAGCCATATGACAGTGACATCTCTTGCAACCTCCAGTCAAATTTCTTACTTTTGAAGAATCTTTAATATATCATTAGTGGCATTTTAAAGTAACTTGAGAAAAAAACTTCTCTTTTCAATCAGAAGAAAAACTTGTCTGATAGCTGAATTGCTCCAGAGACATGAGAATTGAAGTGAAATTGTAGAGAACAATATAAATGTTTTAAAGAGTTCAGAAAAAGAAAAAAAAAAGGAGAAAGAAATTTCCAAAATATCAGCATCCTCTAGATTTACAGTTCTTTTAAATTTCACATGTGATATTATGGCTATGTAATTGGGTTTCATTAAAAAAGATTGGAGCATATTTTCTGGTTTATTAATCTTTCTTTAGAGTTCATTTGGCACATGACACACCCTGTCAGATTTTTCACTATTCTAATATTTCAAATATTATTTTGACAATCACCAGCACCAAAACCTAGAAGAAAAATGTTTGCTTAGTGTGTTCGATGCCACTAGATTTCAAGCATGTCACCAAACCATCTAAGATAAAATGAAGATTAAGTTCTCACGTTGTAGGTTTTTTTATGTTGGGTGGGGTTTTTTTCAGTTGTTTTGTGTTTTTTGGGATTTTGTGTGTGTATGTGTGTGTGTGTGTGTGTTTCTGTGCGCTGACTTCATTTGATGTGGAAGAGTTGGGGAAAAATCTGGAAAAAACCTAAAAACACCTTTGCAGATGTAATCTAATTTCCATTTAAAATTAGAATAATGGGATGGTTTGAAAGCTTTGAACTCTTTGAATTTGATTTTCATTTGATATAGAGGAGTAACAACGCTATCTTTTAGCAAATGATGTCTGTCATTCTTTTCTATGTCCTCAGCAAAGTTATGATTTTGTTCTGACAGCAGGAGTTTTGTTCCACTTTTGAAGTCCTCTTTCACGCATATAGAACATTGTGTTAGAAAAACAAATGCCTTCACTCTGGCACCAACTTTAACAGCCAAGAAATAACATGAAAAATCCATGTACAGACTCCAAATAGCAAAAGGGGTTGATTGACATATGTTTAAAATAGATCTCTTTCTGCACTTTAACTGATTTCCATGCCCAATCTTTGAAGTCTAAGAGGAACCCATGAGTGTAAAGTCTGCCTGGGCTCCAAAAGGAGGATTGTGCCTGCGCGTGGGGTGTCTTAGGAAAGAACTTCCTACTCACCTTTGCAACAACCTGCCCTTAGATACAGAAGGATTCTTGCTCCTTATGCTGAGTGTTTACAAACCACTGCAAAAATATATGTTTGCAGATGTCTTCCAAAATAAAAAAAACGCTCTGTTGATCTTCTGTAAACAAATGGGGAGATAGATGTTCCGCAGACTGTCTGATAGCACGACTATTAACACAAAAACCAAATGCAGCTAAATAGATTTAATAAAAGACAAGAGGGGAATTCTTTTCCTGAATCATTAATTCTCCTTCATGAAGCCATTCTCATCTCCACATCTTTCCACTGGATCCTTTTCATTACAGAAGGTGCACGTCGCTTTTTCACTGCTACAGTGCTGTGTCCCTGTGTCACCTGTTCCCTGCTTCTCTCTATCTTCACATTTAGGCCTACTACACATTTTTATTCTTCTTCCTTTTGTGATTTTTTTTTTTTGCTGATCACTAATAAAGGGATTCATCAGATTTATGAATGAAAATATTACCTTTTCTATGTTCATGTACCTCTTAAAACACCCATCTCCTGCCCTATCTAGCACAGCTGTTATTCATCCACTAAAATACCAAATCAGTCAGTTCCAATGGAAATGTGCAGTCACATTTCAGCTGTTGGTCAGGATCAAAGAGAGAAATCCTCCTACACTTTTCTCTCTTTTCCTGTGTCTTTTTTACTCTACTTTGAAGACAAGAGGGTAAAGCTCCAATAAGTATACCAGAGAAAAAAGCCCCCAAAAAACCCACAAAGATTCCTAAGCATCACTGCATTAAAAAAGTAAGTCAGCAGTACCTTTAGGTTGAATCCAGCTTTTCTTAATTGTTTCATGTTGTAGCAGGGAATAGGTTTTAATAATGCCTAGATCTACTACTTGCTTTTCCAGCTGAACATACACCATACTCCTCGGGGCAAAGACAAGTTTCTTGTTCTATATAGATCTGTTCAATAAGTAAATAATAAATAGTTTGACTCAGGGGCATTAATGGCAAGCAATGCTACCCTATTTTTAATGTGATGATATTAGCTATGTTGTGATACTGAGTTAGATATGGGCAAATGTCAGTTTCTTATTAGTAGCATCTGATAGATTAGACTTTGCTCAAAACATATCTACGGAACAGGAGACCTAGGGTTTCTTTTGTTTAGAGTGTATAGCATATCTGAATCTTGGTCTGTCCTGTAGTTCAGTAACTGGCACCTGATATACCACCCCCTGCAAAGGGGATTGCTTTCATTCATTAATATTTCTTCTCTCACCTGTACATAACAGTAGTTTGCATTTAGTAAGGGGATGGTGAATAGAGGTTTTGCATTTGAATTTTCCCTCTTGACCTTTAAACTTCTTAGAAAAACAAATTGCTTCCCTTTCTTTTATGGAATAACACCTTTCTAACTGACACAAACTCCCTGGGGGGAGCAGAAGGAGCTGATGGCAGCCCAGGCCAGTTTTCATCATGTGGTACTGAGCCTTGAATAGAGTATCTTTAGTTATTACAGCAGTATACAAAACCAGTGACCTGAGTACAATAGCTGTGACCCATAGATTGCAGTGTCAAGGAATTTTTCCAGGATACAGTTAGAACTGAGTAACTAGCAGTGCCTTATTTGCTGTGCCTGTGGACAGACAAAACCTTTTGGGTGTGACAATAGAACTAGGTCATATATTGGAAAATTAATCCAGATAATTAGAGAGCATGGTGTCACATTCTTCTATGCAGAGGGAAAAACAATATTTTAAAGGAGAGGATTCACATGCCAAAGTATTCCAGATAATTTAAGTAATGCCTACCCATCTTTGCACTTATGTCCACAGGTTTTAAGGAAGAATACAATGCACGATGTGTTGTGAATTATGGTCTTGTAATTTTTTTATCGTCTGACCTGGAAAAAACCACAGATCTGCAAAACAGAAGCATCAGTGTCAGTATTGATGGTCCAATATTGCTGGCAGCAGATGATCCACTTACATCTCCATAGTGATGGTGTTGGAAGAATCACATAAGGAGGATTGCAGGCCATCTGACTGCTTGTCTTTTTACTTTGCTTTTGCAGTCCTAGACATTTCCATTAAAACTGACATTCAAGTGAATAAACGGAGGGCTTTAAATCTGATGTGTATTTGTCACATATAGAAAGAACCTCAGTGTTATTTCTGCTTATAGACTTTTGCAACTGCACTGAGGCAGAGGCAGAAAGGGAAGGTTTATAAACTAACTGCAGGTTGTGTCCATGTGTCTAACAGTGGAGAGCACATATTTTGTGTTGCAACGTGGCCCCAGAGGATACTGCATCATCATCTCTGACTCTGTGTATGACTCACACAGTGTTTATGCATATCTGAACTATGTACATTTTAATTTATTGAGGAAGTTAACCATACAGCCTAGTGGAAAAGAGAAAAGTCCATTATAAGGAACTTAGACTTGAAGAGCATTGGGACTGAGTCTGAGCAGACAGCTGGCAGGATAATCGGGTGTTTGGTTCCTTAGGTCATCCAAAATTCAGGTGCTTAGGGCTCTATAGAAAGTTATGTTCTGCAGAAGTAATATATCCTGTAAATAAATCAAGGTAGAATGAATTATTTATTTTCTTTCTGATATTTAGCAGCACATTGACCATCAAATTTAGTAGAAGCAGCACTTGCTCAGAGTTGGAAAAAACCTGACTCTTCCCTAGCTCAGCTATGAGACTAAAACTCTATCTGAACATGTACATATAATGCCATGGGCCTTTTGAACCTTTTTTCCCCGCACTGTGATTTCAGGGGTCCGTGGGGGAAAGGGGTTGATGATATCATACTGCCATCTGGTGACCACTGCCGAAAACTTTTAACCTCGAGGAGGAAACTCCAAATCCCAACAAATGTAGGGTTTAACTTTTGAGTGGGTGAGAAAGGGGCAAGAGAAGAGGGTCAGGCAGCTGTCAGAGCAGGGGCACATCGACAGCCGTCTCTCCCTCCCAGCCCCAAGCCCGGGCTGCCTCTCCTTGCCCACAGTTCCTTAGAGTGGTGCTGCACAGGGCTGGCTTTAAATTTAATTATCGAGAGAGCTCATTCATTCACTCACTAAGAGAACCTGAATATTCAGAGCATAGGGTTTCTTTTTTTTTTTTTTTTCTTTTAAGAGAGGCTTAAATACAGTTTCCATGGCAGTTAATCCAACTTTGACCCAAATTAAATTTCAACGTCTAAAAATTCATTCAGCCAGAGAAGGACAATGCTTAGCCCTATCTGAAAGAGGCACAGAGCTGTGTGAGAACATTTCTCCTCCCCTGTTTTGCTCTTTGCAACAGGAACCTCTATAATTGTGAAGCCACTTGGTGCTACTGAAACCCTTGCTTGGGTGCTCGAAGTAGCCCAGTGACTTTCCTAGGGATCCTGCTCCTACACTTGGTCCACTCAGGGCATTAGGATTTGGTGGCATATTGCAGCCTCACAGGGCTAGGAAAGGCAACCATTCAAAAATATCTTATTTCTGTTTCAAAATGAAGATTAATCCATTTTGTGTCTCTCTGAGGAAATAATATTCTCATTGATGCTCACTCTCATAAAACACTCTTTATTTTATGACGCTATCAGTACAAAACAAGTAATTTAGGTATTATAACAGTATTTTAGATGATACCTAGTATCAAAGATAGTATCAAAGACTCTCTCACCATAATGATGCTGAAGCACAATGGAGCATTTATAATATAAAAGAACTTTCCCTACCTGTTATCACGCTGATGGGGACAGTCCCTGTTTCAGTCCTGCCCATAGTGACAAATTACTTTTAACATACTATATATTTCAATGATATCTAGTTAAGATTTCATTATGACATCTCAGTATAAAATATAATGTACATTTCTACAATGTTTTCCTAAAACATTACTGCGGGTGAGATTTTTCACATTAACCACAATTGCAGAAATGACTGATGTTTAAATCTGAAGGCAATTTTAGTCATTATTAAACTTCATTATAAAATAAAGTACGTGGGTGGAATTGTGGTTTGATGCTTTTGTAATTTGCTCTACCTTTTCAATGTACTTTTCAGTTACATTAACTGAATCATTTCGTCTTATAGATGCAAAGATGAAGGAGAAGAACAAAAACATGCCCATTAACTGAAGCAGTGCAAATGTGCATAGTTAATGGAAACCATTTTGACATTTTGTATTTGATTCCATGGTGTGTCTACTCAAAAAATTTCAATGGCATATTAGAACAAAATGCTACATTGTGCTCTTCACTAAGAATGCAAGTAATAGACTTCAAAAATTACCTTTCGACTGAAAGTATTATCTGTTGGAAATGAAATGTTTTACATTATGAAAGGCTAATAGCAGTAAGGGGGAGCAATGGGCTGCAAGGAGAATTGAGGTAGAGAAGGTTTTTAGACCCTGTGTTTCCCAAATGCTTGTGTTTTCACAAGTCATGGCAGAATAGATTAGATAGTGACATAAACTCCTGTGTTTAATGGCAATTATTTCACCATGTTACAATTAAAGGCTTCTTATGCAAGATCATGTTAAATATTGTGGCAATATTTTTCTTTTGTCACAGAATAGAGAAGTGATTGCTTTTCCAAAACTACTTTTTTTCCCCATGATTGAATCAATTCAAAGATCAGATGCAGTCCAAAACATATTTCCACTCAAATGGTATAGCAAGGTTTATCTCTTAAACAAATTCTATGTTTCACCACAGGATAATTTATCTGTTGGCAAGCATATAATAATTTTTACATGCATTTAAGCCTGATTGATGAAAGTATTTTCATTTCTTGTCATTGTTAGGCCAAGTAAAAATCACTGTATATCTTAAATCTCACATTTGAAATTTCATAGAGGTACCATTCTTCTGATTGCCTCAAAAATACTACCCTATAACCACTTCTTTGTGGAAATACACCCAGTAAACTTAAGAACAGCTGATCTGCAATTCTGGAATGCAACTGGAAAAACAAAAACCTCTACATATACATTTCAACTAAGTCCTGGGTTTGGCATTTCAGTTAAATGTTTGGCTACAGATTTTTGCCTCATTCAGATACGGGATTGACTGTTTGGCTGGTGTGTAGGCTGCAAGTCCCTACAAGCTAATTCAGTTTTACAAGAGCTTAGACTATGCTTGCCTTCCTTCTGTCCTCCTGCCTGCTTTTGTGTGTCAGGTTTTCTTTCTAGGTGATATCCGGAATTCTACCACTGGCATCAAAAACTTGTTATAATTTCTAGTTGTTATCCTTGATTCAGTCCAGGGAAGAAGATTGTCATTTTTTTGCTTCACTTGATTGCTCTACCATATACGTACCATTTCTGGTGACTATTGTGATTTTTTACAAGAATGAGGTATCAGAATTTCAGTACTCCTTAGACATTTCAAAAGAGAACCAAACTTCATTCCCTTTAGCTTCCTAGTCTTCTCTAGTGCACTGTTTCTCAGTCTTTGCTCTGTAAGTCACTTGTGCCTGACAGACATTCATAAAGTGAGAATATTGCAAATTAAAGCAAACAAAAAATAAATCCCACTTCTATAAACATAGACTTCCATGTAATAAAGAAAATAAAAAGTCGAATGAGGTAAAACAGGGGCAAGAGACAAGTATTTAGCATTTAGTCTAGCTCTTGCCATATCAGCTGAAAGGTACAGATAGAAGCCAGCCACTGATTCCTATCAATGCCTGCCTGTAGGCAGAGAGGCCTTCCTCATTTATTAATTTTTTATCATAGTATACATATAATAGTCCTAATCCTTGCATAATGGTGAGTGTTTCTACTCTGAAATATTTGTAAATTGAAAAGTGAAATTAATATCTTTAAAGAAAGGAGCTGTTTCTACTGCTTACAAAGCTAAGTGTGTTATCTACCCTCTTCTGCCCCATTACCATCAGGATTGGGATGAAAGATAGTCTATTAATTTTTTTTTTTTTGCTAAATGCTTAAGCTATTCTTCAGCTGAAAAAGGAGGAAAAATATCTGCTTTGCTTCTTACAGATAATTCCCATTAATTGAAGATCTAGTTCTCCGATTTTACTGCATGCTTACTTCATTTATATAGGTTAAGACCCTGTGGAAAATAGAGCCACTATGCAAAGTATCACATATTCAAAATGTTGAGGCAGCGCTATTGATCAGTGCTATTGATGTTTTATAGCTTTTTTGTTTCTATTTCTGTATGTGTAGGCTACTGGAAATATTGCATATCCTGCGTCTTACAGTCTTAGGTAACCTGATTATAAAAAGATTTGGAAATAGAGGAGCTCCTAGCTAGTGTATCTGCACACAGAGTGTATAATCTCAGAGACTGATTCACCGTGGTGTCACTCATGTCGTACGCTACTGAAATTCTATTGGTATAAAACTGGACTAACAAACAGGAAAATTAGGTCCTCAAACTCTTTTTATAGAAGCTGAGCTGCTTTGTTGAGTTATCCTTCTATCCAGAGCATAAAATATGTATGAATAAGGCAGTTTCTGTTGAGTCATCGTGTTGCAAACATTTTGTTAACTCCAGCCAGCATAAAGATTTATTTCCTGGACTTGGGGAATGTGGGGTGGAACATAGGTGGGTGTGTGGGAAAAAGATTATAAGACAATTTTTGTGGGAGAGGGGAAATCTTACGTTTTTATTAATATTGAAATTAATAGCAAAGTCAAATTCAAGCAAAATTATCAGAAAATTTGAGGAAACAAGTTAATTTTACACTAACCTGCTAGGGATAACTCTAACCCAAGCCTCAAATAGCAAGTTGCAAAGAAATCCCAATATGACAGAAAGTATGGTCAGTAAATGCATCTTCAGAGCAGAACCCTTCTTCAATTATCTAATTCTTAGTATGAATCATTTTTAATACAAAGACACCTGTCATGAGAACTTGATTTGTCAATCAAGCTCTGCACCAATTATTCCTAAACTTCAACATAGCTTTTTTTACAATAAACCCTTGCCTAAAATTGTCCTCTGGCTTGATTAGCAGGAATCAAATATTCTTTGCAGCTTCTGCTCTTTTCAATTACTAGATTTTGCATTTCCTTCCCTCAAAATTAAAAAGTTAAAATGTTATTTTTAAAGTATTCTAAAAATATTAAATAAAATGTCTCCACATATCCATTAGCTTTCTGCTCTAGTTTTCTTTTTTGCTTTTATTTGTCACTTTTTAGTTCAGGATCAGCCATTGTTTTTTGATGTTTGACTTTTTTTAGAGGCATGTAGCACAAGGTGGTGCTTGATATATAAATTGGTCTTGTTGATAAAAAAGAGGTAGGGCAAGAGGCAGGACCATCTATAATGCCATTTGAGGTTATGACCAAATTCCTGCTAGACAATGAGCTTTTATGTATATATAGCCAAGCACAGCCCATTTTCCACCCATCTGCTTGTTATTGAACTAGGTGGTAAATCACCCTTTAGAAAGCAGCAAGGTGCTTACAGACCTGTGACACATTGGTTTAATATCAGCAAGTCCACTTCTACTGTAGTCATCTCAGAGATCTGTAATTTTGTATGTTGGGTAGTCAGACTTCGGGATCTTGCTGGGTGCTGTTCTCTTCAGTGGAATGGACAGGATCATGATAGACTAATTATCTTCTATCTCTTCTTAAAGCAGTGCATTTATCTTTTATGACATCCAGCTCTGGGGTCCCCAGCACAGGAAGGACATTGACCTGTTGGATCGAGTCCAGAGGAGGCCATCAAGTTGATTGGAGGGACAGAGCACCTCTCCTGTGAGGAAAGGCCAAGACAGCTGGGATTGTTCAGGCTGGAGAAGAGAAGGTTTTGGGGTGACCTACCTGGGACCTTCCAGTACCTGAAGGAAGCCTGCAAGAAAGATGAAGAGGGACTATTCACAAGGGCATGTAGTGACAGGACAAGGGGGAACAGAAATTGAAAGAGAAGAGGTAAAGGGTAGGTATGAGGAAAAAATTATTTACTGTGAAGGAGGTGAGGCACAGGTTGTCCAGAGAAATTGTGGATGACCTATCCCTGGCAGTGTTCAAGTCTCTGAGCAACCTGGTCTAGTGAAAGGTGTCCCTGACCATGGCAGGGCGATTGGAACTGGGTGTTCTTTAAGGTCCCTTTCAGCCCAAAACTTGTAGTTGATTCTATGATCAGCACTACAATTCAAGATATTAAATTGTTATTTTTTTCTTCATGCCCAAGACCAACTGTTATGGTTTGAGCC